>VMDR010031265.1:0-12100 GCA_007922815.1 Macrotus californicus | reverse complement strand
AAAACCTCACTGAATAAAGGAGCTCCAGCCACTTCTCGACTGTAACTATCTTCCAGACACAGAGTAAAGCGAGCGGTTCAGCAGCATGTGCAATTTATAGTTTGGACCAGGACCGATGATGGTGTACTAGGCTGAGGAAGAGGAGCCATTAAAGTCTCATGTACACGCCTTGAACAGGGGAAAGACTTCCTCGTAGTGAATTGATATCTTTCATAATTTGTCCAAAGAACTTAAAAATCAACTTAAAAATATCCTAAAGTTTCAAAAGTTTTATTTCTTATAGCATGTCCTCAAAGTATCTTAAAATATTGTGAAACTCTACTTTTTCCTCCACAGAAAAGAAAAACACCTGCCACTATGAATAGCATAGTTCCTAATTCTTTTTCCATTTATTTTTCTGAAAAAAATTTCCTAAACTTAGGTCAATTATACCCCACATTTTCAACGGGAAAATGAGTCTCTCTGAAGCAAAATAAGCAGTGTTTTTTAATGTCACACAGGCCAATTCTAATGCGTACTTTAAGAATTTTATCACAAATGATTTTAAGGACAAATAGACTTAAAGTTTGCACTTACTCATATTCATGTAGATATATCTTGCTCATAAATACTTACAGTTTTGCCTACCTATTTTTTCTATATTGGTAATTAAGGCTGCAATTGGGAGATGAAATAAAATGAGCAAATTTTCATTCCAAATGTGGGTTATCAAATATTTCTAAGTATTAAGTACATCAAGTGTTGCAATAATTGATTATAACCGTGCTAGTCACAGTTGACACTTTGCCACCACTTCCGTGTTTCGAGAGGCTTCTATGTCAGCTACAACCATTTACAAAGCCAAGAGGGGCAGGTTCGAGGGTGGGAGGCAGGGATGGGTGGGGTGGGGAGCCATGGTGGGGTGAAAAAGGAGACAGCTGTACGTGAACAATTTTTAAAAATTAATTCATTACAGAATTTAAAAAACAAACATTCGCTCTGTATTGAACTACATGTTGAAGATGTCAGCTTTTGAGAAATCACTTTTATATAATAGAAAAAAATAATTATACTGGACTTTTCTTATAATATGTATTCACAATATAACCAACTAGTTTAAAGAGAACATTTTTTCAATGATATAAGGAAATTTTTAAGCAAGGTCTGGCTATGACAGTATTGCATTAGAAAAAATATATATAAATGCAGAAAGTATCCTCTTTTTTATGGCCTCAGGGTTTAGTTCTCTATAGCAACCATTTTCAACCTTTTTCATCTCATGATACACATAAAGTAATTACTAAAAACATTTTTTTGGCTGATCTCCAAAAAAAAATAGGTGTAGTTTTGATTCATTCACACTGGCAACTATTGTTGTGTTGGCTGTTGTCTTTTTTCTCTCTTTTAATTTGACAATCTAAGGGGAAAAAGGCCAGTGCCTCTGACTAAATAGTCAGGCATTGCATATTTTAAAAATTCTTGCAGCGTGACAGGGTGCCTGCCACAGCACGTCAGCGGAAAATCGCTGCTCTCTGACATTGTGGTAGAGAACATGGGAGTGTCTGTAATTTAACGCCGCGGTCTTCCCAAGGCCATTTGACTCTTTTAGATACTTTGTATCCAATTTGCTAAAATAGCTTTTCTTACCATGTGCATATTGGCACTTACACATTCAACAAACATTTAAGAATATCTTTTTCCTTCCTACACTATGAACATGAGTATACAAATATCTCTTCAAGACACTTTTCTCAGTTCTTCTGAGTCTAGAAATGGAATTGTTGAATCATATGGTAAAACGATTTTGAACTTTTTTGAACCACTATATTATATTCTATAGTAGCTATACCATTTTACATTCCCATTAATTTAATCTTTAAAAAACAATGAAAGTCTGCTGTCCCTATACTATAATCGAGAAACTAACTAAATTGAGACATCCAACAAAATTAAGAAAGATCTTAGCTCCCACATTTGGTTAGGGACTATTTCAAGCTATGAAACGGCCTATTAAGAGTGAGGACTCTGGAGTCCGTGCACACCTGAGTTCAAATCCCAGGTCCGCTTCTGAGTACCAAGAGCCCTTGGACACATCACAGAGGCTTCTGAAGTCTCAGTTTCTCGTCTGTCAATGAGAATGGTAATCTCCTCTGGGGATTGTGAGTGGACTAAATGAGACTGCCCACGGAAGCTACTTATGTGTAGGGAAGAAAAAATATATTTTCCTCTGCTTTTTAAGTCCTTGACTGGGACCTCTGTAACAAAAGACTGATTAACAACAACAACAACAACAACACACAAATTTATTTAACATAAATTTTAAGTGACAAAGGACTCATCATAGGAAATGAAGACCTAAAAAAGCAGTTAAACCTGAGGATTTTTATTCTGTTGTGACGAAGAGTAGAGAGTTGTGGAAAGGCATGATATGATAAATGTTATTAGCTAAGCGTGGAAAATTCGGGGAAACTTAACAAGGTCTGCTCATTAATATTCATCTCTGTGTCCCTTAGTCTTCAGAGACAAGGTTGCTTCTTCCCTCTGGGTTTCGGGAAGGCCTTCTCACATGAATGCATGTCTTATGACCTGTGTCAGGGGAAGGTCAGAAAGTCCCTCCTTGCACATGTCATTTCACACTTTCTTTCAAGTTGAAATATTCAATATGACAACATGCCATATTTGAGGCTGCATGTCCTAAACTCTACTACATGCTGTCACCGAGTGAGCATTTAATAATTAAGTCATGAGCACACACATTAGGCTCCTTGATTAGTTTAAGTACAAATGTTTAGTCTTACAGATTCTTTTTTTAGTTGGCTAATTTAAATTATCTTTTGTTGACTCTATATTCCAAAATTAACATCATCCCCCAGTTGCTCTGTACCCATAATTGGCTTCTGTCATGCTAGTCTGTACTCTAGTTGTTCCATGATAGTGACAAAGAAATTCTTAATCTTTCTTTTGCAATGTTAAAAATTTCCTGCATATATTAACTATGGGCAGAATTTATCCCTCCTTGTTGTGTTCCCAACAAAGGCAATTGTATTTTTAAGGCGGTAGATTTTGTTTCAATACGCTTTACATGAATGGTCACTCAGGATTATGCATTGTACTTTGAACTTGGGAACAATGCCAGTGATGTTCAGGTTCACAAGTGAGATGGCTAACGCAACGAAGCAGTAGAAACAAATGTTGGTCCACTCTGCATATCAGGAGAAATATCTTTCCTGCCTGACCTTAGTCAGAAACAACTGGACATCCAGGCAGCAGAGCAGCACTTGAGAATGATACGTTTTTCTGCAATATTCCCACCCCCAGACATGTGGCTATGTTTTAGCAACATGCTTACACCTTCAGAGAAGAAACACAAGGAATATAACAACAGGAGCAAACTCTGAGATATCCCAAATTAGTTTACAGCAGGTGGGAGAATGAGAAAAAGAGACGAGTAGTTAACTAGTTCATAGCTGTGGGCCAACTAACACTACTCACATTCCCTCATGCATGTCGGAGCTTTGAATCCACCTCCAGGCATGTCTTAGGGGACCGCTAGGTGCCACCACATTACTAGGCAAGAACTTTCAAGACTGGGGCTTGTGACCATTCAAAAGTAGTAAATATTTCTTCTTACACATTGTAGAACTGCCCCCACCTGTCCTTTCCACCCTTTTATCTGTAGCCATGTAAATTTTTTTAAAATAAGTTACATCTTTCTTTCCTAAACAATGTATGAAAGCATCCATCAACCCCAGGGTGGCAGGCATGTTTGCCTTCTCTACCTATCCCTGAAGCTGCTGGTATAGATTTCATGCCCCAGGATGTGGTCCTTGTCTGGCTAGCATATGGATCAGTAAACCCTTTCAGAAAAGCTTTCAAGGGTGAAAGTTTAACAATACTTAGTAGGAGGGTCAACAAAAGGAACCACTCGTTAATCTACACACCCTCTTTTAATACGTTCACCTATTTTGAAACTACTCAATTTTCATACTTGTCTAGTAATACCAGGTGCTTTCCAGGAATACATGAAGCTATTACCACCCTGATTTTTTAGTTTTCTCATACAGTGTTCAGGGGAATAGGCATTCATCACTATGTGCAGGCTATGAGAACAAAGTATTGACTACGTGGACAGTAAACCCCTCCCAGAGAAGGGTGTTTGAAAGTGAAATACGGGCAGTTTCACCATCAGGCAACAATTGCTAAGATGGACAAGCTGTTCAGATCTAATTCAGCCAAGGAACGGCTGAACATGAATGAAAGTCAAAAGGCAGGGCCGCCTCTCCTGTTACTGCCACTCAGAGCAAATCAGGAAGGAGCAAGGACAAAAGGAAAGACACCACTGAGTTTTCAGTAGGAGGCAGAGATCCTCAAGAAAGAAAACAGGAGACTACAGTATCATACACATAAACATTTTATAGTTGTTTGAGGTAAAATGCATGAAAAATAAACAACTAATTCTTTGCAAAATGTACCTTGGAACTTAAATTTTTTCACAGAATTAAGGGCATTACCCCAATACATGGCACCTTGATATGTTTAATGGTACATGCCAGAGAAGTACAAGGGAAAAGGCAGAAGCAGGAAAGTCACTTCTTCCCCACCCTTCTCCCCTGAAAGGGGTGATATTTAAAAGTCTCACGTGAAATATACCCTCCCGGCACCAACATTAACAAGGACATTCTTATCACCAGAAATTAGGAATCTGGGACTAGGAAACATGCATAAACAAACCTCCCGAAACTCACCCTTATCTTCGTCCTAGTTACTTCTTCCCCATGTGCTGCTCCTAAACTGAACCCCCCGTTGCGTCAATTCTACACAAATTCATAATCTCTTTGGCTAAAAGATAGAAAAGCTTCCTGCTCTGGACCCTTCTTTGAGGTCTTCATTCTCTTGCGAAGGGCTCCATGTACATGTAAAAATTCAATAAAATTGGTATGCTTTTCTTCTGTTAACCTATTTTATCAGTTTAATTTTTCAGACCCAGACAGGGACCCTAAGAGAGTCAATAAATAAACTTTTTTCTCCCTTACAGTTTCTTGAATCTATTGATCTCCCTGGAATGATTCACATTTTAAAATATTTCCCCTTTTACTCAACTCAGTAAATAGCATTTATCACTTCTTTCACTTGTTACACACTTTAGGAAGAGGCTTCTGGATGTTCTCCTGAGTGTAAGCTCTAAAAATCTGAGCAAACATTAAAAAGACATAATATGATCAATTCTCTCCATAAGCCTATAGTTTGGTTGAAGAGCCAGTTGTCTGGAATTTCCACCATTGAATTAATTTCTTAGGCTTTTTATGTTTTCTCCAGAGAGAACTTGTTAAAATACAAATATATTTTGAGATATAGGTGTACATGGAGTGATTAGAAAGCATTAAATGACATGTTTCACATCAACAGAGGTTTATCCATTTCCTGTATTTCCATTAGATATAGAGAAAGGCACATTGAAAGGAAATTTGAGAAAAGTGCCATATGCTTTTATGGTTGGATGGAAAGGAAGCCATGAACTAATATTTTTAGGTGCTTAAAGGAAAAAAAAAGAAAAATGAGGTAAGCAGGAGATTGGCATTTCTCTCTCACCAACTACATATAAAGGATTTTATATGCATTATCTAATTTCAAGATCAACAATCTTAAGGGAAAGTTATTATCATCCTCAATTTCCAGAAAAGGAACCTGTGCCTTCTCAGGTTCGCTGGACGAGAAAGGGAAGACAGAGTGTTCTGTCTCTGTTGTCCCCTCTGCACAAGCATTTTTCACCGATCTCTGTGTCTTCCATCTGTATCCACAAGATTGAAATCTTAGTGTTAAGAACTAGCTAACTACAGTTAAAAACTCAGCATGGCTTCTGGGAAAAAACTGTAAATTTAGTGAGATACCTCTTTATTTGACGGAGGCAAAAAGCAAAAAGAGAAAGAAAGAAAAAAAAAAGCCATACTGAGATACACTAACGGGGAATGTAGTTAGGTACTTGTTGGGTTTAGATTACATGATTTTTCTTTATTTATAATGTTTTTCTTTATATCAATTAAGTGTATATTATGTTAACATTTATATTTTAGTCATTGGAAAATCATTTACCAAAGAATGACAGTGTTGTGATTTATCCCACCCATATCTGTATCATGCTTAAGTCAATAGATAATCTATCTCTGTTTGGGCAGGTAAACCTATGTTGCCATCTAGTGGTAAAATCTTAGAAATGTAGGTACAGACTCCCTCAGACCTAGAGAGGAGCTACTTCATGAGCCCAGAAAATGCAACAAATCACATACAATGATGAACAATGTCACAGGCAGGGACTAGAGCTTGTCTTAGGATCATGTGGTCTAACAGCATTCATACAGGTTGTCCGATGTTTAAATACAAGACTGGATTGTAATGAAGCTTTATGAAAAGCATTAATGTATTTGATGCCTCATCAAGGTGTTAAACAATGTTACTTGTTAAAGCTGGATGGGACAGAGTTCATTATTTTTACTCAAATTGTATTGAGTAGTTTATAAATATCCTGCTTGAACTAGCATTGGAAATCCGCTCAGCTTAAGAAACACTGATGCCCAGAAAACCGTGAAGGTAGGAAACTTAGAATAATGAACTATGACTTAGAGACACCTTCAGGAATGATTCTCTCATGGTAAGAGGAGAAAACTGAAAAATACGGTATGATAAGGCTCAGTATTTTTTTCTCCTAGTGTTCCCCCAGCATTTGATACTAACTCCCAATTTTTGCAACCTTTTACATTCTACCCATCGGAGCATTGTTAAAACGCAAAAATATCAGTAGGTAGGTTATGGCACATAAATCCATGAACGTAGGTTCCTTCAGATTGGGGGAAATATAAGGGACTAAGACAGGGGATAAGGACACTATCCATCTGCTTCGACACCTTCTCTGAGCATTGGTCATTTGCCAGTTCCTCTGCTAGTTACAAAAGCTAAAGTAAGTAAAGGCCTAATAGATAAGAATTGACATGTAATGCCAGCCCCCCCAAAAATGACACAACAGAGACCCATGAAAAAATTTTGTGATCAAGGAATGAATAAATAACTGACCATGGGAGTCAGGAGAATTTCATGGCTGAGAGATTAACTGAACTTGGCATTAAATTATGAGTAGAGGTTTAACAGATGTGTAAGAAGAAGATCAAAGGCCTAGAAACTCAAAATAACTTTTCTACTTGAAAAACAGTAGGAAGCTTCAGGCTTCTCAAGAAGGCAAGCTCATGTGCAGTATTTCAGTAGAAGATCCTTCGCAGCCAGGGCACTCTCTGAAGGATAGCTGAAGGACAATAGGTCGATCACTAACAGAAAACATGATTAGGAAATCCATCTAACACACAGCTTTTAACTCATAAATGCTGTATTTCCATAACTTTGTTTTTTAAAAATTAACCACTGTAAGTTAAGCTCCATGAAAACACTTTGTCTATTTTTGTCACTACTGAATTTTTCAGTGATTAGAAAAGTACCTGGTACATAGTAACAGCTAAAAAGTAACAACATGTACATATTTGTAAATGGGAGCCGAAAGCCACGCAGTAAACCTTTGTTGAATACTTCCTGTGTCCTGACACTGTGACAGGATATGTCAGGCATGTTGTCTTTTTGCCCCAAAAGATCAAGCTGTAGACAAGTTATAACTGTAACTGGGGAGAAACCACCTTTCTCAAATGAAGGGGAAATCTACCAGGACAGCAGAGTTCAACATGGCGGCCACGAAGCTCAGGTTCTATGGAGCAGTTGAGATGTGTCTAGTCTAACTTGAGACGCGCTGTAAGGACGAAATACACTCGAGACTTCAGAGGCATTGTATGGCAAAAATAAAATGTAAAAGTATCTCAGGGAAAATTTTGTACTGATTGCATCTTAAAATGATAATATTCTAAATATATTGTGTTAGATAAACTATATCACTAAAATTAAGCCACCTTTTCATTTTTATATCAGTGTGGTTATTAAAAATGAAAAATTACATGTGTAGCTACTTTATATTTCTACTGGACAAAGCTCTGCTAGAATATCATGAATAGTGCTGCTGTCTCATTCTCAATGTATGAGTTAAAAAACCTCTTCATGTTCGCCTCTCAGATTATATTAATTTTGACTGTTAGGGCTAGGAATGAGTTTGTTAAACAATAAGAGAGAGTTAAGTGAGTTATGCAGTTAAAAACACTTTACCCAATTCTAGACAAATTCAATATTTAATTTATGTATAGATATAAAGAACCAATCTTGATTTTTCATGAAGCCTAAGATTCCTTGCTGACTGGAGGAAAGCTAAGAAACTTTTAAAATTTTCTCTGGCCAGCATTCAGATTTGACCTATTGCTCCACAGTATACACAGAATACATTTCTTCCTCTTTTCCTCCCTCCCTCCCTCCCTCCCTTCCTCCCTCCCTCTTTTTTCTTTTAGTGAGGCGTTCTCCTTCCTGGATGCCATAAAATAATACAATCACTGCAAATGGCAGAACTCAAGAGTCTCATTCACTCTGCTAGTCACAGTTCTGAAACCTCCTGTGAGGGCTGTATGGTCACGACTCGGCCTGTGCCCAGGCTGGAAAATGCTTTCCCCTCAGGCAACTCAACTGCTAGAAATTCACAGGGCTCTTTTTAAGGTGTGTGTTCTCACGTGAAATAGCAGTATTTTGAAAATTGAACTTGGAAATTCTGTGTGTTACGGGACCAGTAAACAAATGGATTAGAAAGAAATGGTGGTAATGGATAATGGCAAGGATCATTGGGTAGTGTTATTCTGGGCTAGGGAGGTTATGGAAGGGTTTTATCTAGGAAGAACAAGCTGCAACTGAAGGAGCATGTAGGCACAAGGCAAGAGAGGAAGAATCAGAAATCCAACAAATTGCAACATAAAATTGATAGAACCTGACTCTTAAAACCCCTTCTGCCAGTGCAGAAATTGGGTTGACATTTGGTCCAGATGCAATCTGATTTTCATTCAGTGAATGACTATAGGTGTGTTGTAGTCATTATTGCTATTTGCGAAATGTGTGAAGTTCTTTTCTCTTCCTAGCTTATAATCAGTTCTTATTTCTGGCAATACTGTGGTTCAATGGGAACACATGATTAATGACATCCAATAATTTGTTTGTGGAAGCAATGTAAGTCCCTTCTGAGCTAAGCACCCTATCATCACTGCAAAACTGCCAATGCTCTATGGCATCTAAGACCTATAGTAAACTGAGTCACAATAATTACAACACCTTTGCCTAATAAGTGAAAACTTAACAGAATTAGCCTTTCCAAAAAACTTATTTATGGTAGGGCTGTTTGGCCTAACCAAATCTATCCAATATAAAAAGCTATCTTACCTACCAGACTTAAATTATTTAGTGCACACACACACAGACACACACACACATACCACTTTGGGGGGCCATAAGTGAAGGGAACACAGTGCTTTAACCTCTAGGCTTTGTTCCCCCCACTCCCCACGCCCAGCCAACGGTACAGTGTCTCCTGAGAGGAATGCTCATAGATGCTCTTTCTCTCTCTGGCAGCTGCCTACACTGTCATTGTGAATTGTGATAAACTGAGATTCAGGCTCTTTCAACTGTTAGAAGAGTGAGGACATAGCATTCGCCTCTGCAGCAGAAGCAAGAGCCATCAAGCTATGGGAATTCAAGGTTTATATACCTGTAATGAGAACTTTCATTTATGAAGTTGATTTCTCTAGGATTGCTATGATTGGCTACATGCAAAACAATTAATGTAATACATTGATCCTAGTTATAATCCATGTACCTACTGGCTTTTCAACCCCACCTATCTGGTGGCAGAGTTTATAAATAATCAAATTAAATAGTACTTCCATGTTGATGCTATGACCATACCTAGAACTCACTTCATGTTTTAGACACTTGTGCACAGTGAAAATACTGCCAGGGCTCTCTTTTCCCCCTGCAATAATGACTGCCAAGAATCAAGATGCTGGCTGCTTCATCAGTGACTATAAGTAAAGATTATTGCCATTAATTATCAGCAAGGAGAAGATAAAATAAATGAATATCAAACCTGGGATTACTGGTCTGGATTGTAATCTTGGTTATGTTATTTACTAGCTACATCACCTTAGGAAAGCAAAACATTCTCTTTGAGTTTTAATTCCCTCATTTTTAAATTAAGACTAGTAATATCAACTCCACTGAAAGTTATGGCAAACAAATGAGATAAAATTAAAGAAATCTATTCTGTCACAAAGGGTAGGAGCATGGATGGAACTGGAGAGCGTTATGCTAAGTGAAATAAGCCAGGTGGTGAAAGACAAATACCATATGATCTCACCTATAAGTGGAACCTAATCAACAAAACAAACAAGCAAAATATAACCAGAGACATTGAAATTAAGGACAAACTGACAGTAACCAGAGGGGAAGTGGGAGGGGATAATGGGGAGAAAAGAAGGAAGAGTTTTCAGGAACAACTATAAAGGACACATGGACAAAACCAAGGGAGGGGGGTGGGATCAAGGGAGGGAGGTGGGCATGGCTGGAGTCCGGTAGAGTGCGGGGGGCGGAATGGAGATAACTGTACTTGAACAACAATATAAAAAAGTTAAAAAAAAAGAAATTAACAATAACTAATAAAATAAAACTATAACAAAATACTGTAATGAAAGTTATGTGAATGTGAAAAAATACCACAAAGTTTTTCAAATATACTCAGATTTAATAATTATACATGTTATACTTTTATATATCCATGAGATAATAAAAAATTGTAATGTCTATGTAAAAAAAAAGAAATCTATTCTGAGTAACAGATTTGATATTTCCCACTTACACTTTTCTAAATTCTCTTTAATTGTAAAACCCCATGTGACTTTTAGCATTTGAACAGAGGTAAAGTCAAGGCCAAGTTGAGGACGGTCCTTCCCAGTGTAGATGGTCCTACCAATCACTGAAACACAGATTATGGAAGGAGGAAAAGTTTTGTGTATCACTTTTGTCTCAGAGAATAGAGTGATTTGCATGGCCAATTTAGAAAAAAATGTAGGTATATTTTTCTTAAATTCCTCTTTGCAGACTTTAGAAATGAAATTTTCCATTTGCACATTAGGAATTGGGCTCAATTTTCTTTCCTTCCCCAAAACCCCGCATGCCCGCATTAACTGCACACACATCTAAATGTGGTGGAGGGCTCTCTCCTAGCCTAATCCTTCTCGTATAATTCCACAGAAGTGCTCGCCATTCTTTCCCCTCTGCTGATACTGGGATTTAATTCCCAGGACCTGGTGCATTTTGCTTCTCATGTCCTTCTCTCCCAAAGCTGCAAAGCAAGAATACAGACTCCTGCTCCGGCATCTTCATTGCTTTCCATTTTTTTCTTTTGAAATGACTAGATTCTCATTTTTGTATTATTCTTTTTTCAATATATTTTATTGATTATGCTATTACAGTTGTCCCATCTTCCCCCGCATCTGCCCTGCACACCCCCTCCCCCCCACACTCCCCCTCTTTAGTTCATGCCCATGGGTCATACATATAAGTTCTTTGGCTTCTACATTTCCTGTACTATTCTTAACCTCCCCCTGTCTATCTTCTACCTACCATTTATGCTTCCTATTCTTAACTTTAGGAGAAGATGACTCCTTGAGCCAGTAGTCAGATTGTGTCTGTTGGTGCCGGGCTTGTCTCATTGTCCTTTCTCTTTGATCCCGCCCCTCACAGCACAATGGCCATCAATCTTGCTTACCTTGAAGTCTGAGCAATATAGTCTACAGTCTATTAATATTTTAACTATGTGACTATGTTAATATTTTAACTTTGTAACTATGTGAAGTGACATTGCAACTAGTATTAGATAGGACTTGTATTTTTTCTTCAACAAAAAGAAAGGTGTTTCCAGGGGGCTCTTTATTTATTCACCTGATAATTACAGTTTATTTAATAAGTACCCACACTGTGGGAGGCATATAGGAGAACTGAACTATATCAAATTGCTCTTCAATTAATTTATGACCTCAATAAAGAAAAAGGAATACATCTATTAACCATTTTGGTTTATTTTTCTAAAATACTTTCATTCCTTTTTGCTTTTACCTACAGATAAAATGGATTTGGCAACTGCCCAATATAATTGGGCCTGTAAGAG
>VMDR010031264.1:0-12102 GCA_007922815.1 Macrotus californicus | reverse complement strand
TGAAGGACTTCCTTTAACATTTCTTGTAGTGATAGTCTGCTGGTGATTAACTCTTTCAACTGTTGCATGTCTGAAAATGTCTATATGCCTTCATTTTCAAAAGATATTTTGGCTGGGTATAGAATTCAAGGTTGACAATTTTTATCTTTCAGTACAGCAGGTCTCAAATATCTCTTTGTTCAATGTCATTTCATTATAACATTCATGAGATGCCATAGGAGTTTAACTCTTGTTTATATCAACTAGCCTATGGTAAAATTGGTTTCATTATGTTGTTCTGGTTCAGTTTCAAGAATCTACTGAAGACAATAAGTGGGCACTTACTCTACTTTAAGACATTGTTCCACTGTTTTCTTGTTTGCATTGTTTCTGATTAGAAATATGCTGATATCTTTATCCTTGTCCCTCTGTACTTGAGGTCCCTCTTTCTCTGGCTGCTTTTAAGAATTTTCTATTTATCAGTGAATTCTGACAATTTAATTATGATATTCCTTAATGTAATTTTCTTCATGTTTCTTGGGCTTGAGGTTTCTTGAGTTTCTTGGATGTGTGGTATAATTGGTAGAATAATAGCCCCACACCAATGTCTTCATTTTAACTTCTGAAACCTACTGTGTTAGTTTGCTAGAGCTGCCATAAATAAGGTGGCTTAAACAGTAGAAATTTATTCTATCACAGGTCTGGAGGCTTAAAGTCCAAAATCGAGGGGCTGGGCAGGACCATCCTCCCTCTGAAACCTCTAAGAGAGGATCCTTCCTTGCCTCTTCCAGCTTCTGGTTGCCCTGGTTGTTCTTTGTCTTGTGGCAGCATAATTCCCATCTCTACCTCTGTCCTGAGATGGCCACTTTCCTCTGTGTCTGTGTCTTCACATTGTCTCCCTCTTTCTTTATGTCTGTCTTCTCTCTTATAAGGGTATAAGTCACATTGGATTAAAGGCCTACCCTGCTTTAGTATACCCTCATTTTAATTTATACTTTAACTACATTTGCAAAGACCCTGTTTCCGAATAAGGTCACATTCACAGGTATCATGGGTTAGGATTTCAATACAACTTCTGGGGGAACAAACTTCATCCCATAAAATCTGTGAATATGTTAAATTACAAAATGTACTTCACATATATGATTAAATTAAGGATCTTGAAATGGGAATATTATCCTGGATTATCCAAGTGGTCCTTACAATCACAAGAGAAAGGCAGAAAAGTCACGGAGGAGATGTGACAATAAAAGAAGGTAGAGTGATGCAGATACAAGCCAAGGATTGCCAGCAGCCTCCAGAAGCTAGTAGAAGCAAGGAACAGATTCTCTTCGAAAGCCTCCAGAAGGAACGTGGCTCTGCTGATACTTTAATTTAATTCCTAAGATCCGTTTCAGACTTCTGACCTCTACAACTATAAGGTAATAAGTTCATGATATTTTAAGCTACTAAGTAGGCAGTAATTTGTCATAGCAACAATAGGAAACTAAAATATGTGGATTTATAGGTTTCATCAAATTGTTTCTTCAAATATGTTTTATCATTCCCCAATCTCAATTACATATGTATATATTAGGCCTCTTGAAGTTTCCGCATAGCTTACTGACTCTCCTTTTATTTTCTTATTCTTTTTTCTCTCTGTGTTTCACTGATAGTTTATTTTTTATTTTATTATTTTTTATTTTAGAGGGAGGAGAAGTGAGGAGAAAGAGAGGCAGAGAAACATTGATTGGTTGCCTTCCACATGGGCCCTGACCAGGGATTGAACCTGCAGCTCAGGCATGTGCCCTGACTGGGAATCCAAACCATGAACTTTCAGTTTGCGGGGAAGACGCCCAACCAACTGAGCCATGCGGGCCAGGGCCATTCATGATAGTTTTTATTGCTATGTCTCAAATTTACGAATCTATTCTTCTGCAATGTCAAATCTGCTATAAATCCTACTCAATGTATTTGTCACATCAGACATTGCAGCTTTTACATCTAGAAGCTTGATGTGACCTTTTTAAAAAATAATTTTTCATGTCTTTATTTTTTGAATGTGTGGAATGTAGTTATAATAATTGTTTTAATATCCTTGTCTGCTAATTTCGATATCTTTGTCAATTCTAGGTCGATTTTATATGATTTTTCTCCTCATTACAGGTTGTATTTTCCTGCTTTATTGCATACTTGGTAATGCTTTATTAGATTCCAATCACTCTGCATTTTACTTTGGTGCTGGATATTTTTCTATTTCTATAAATATTTTTGAGGTTTACTCAGGGATACAATAAAATTACAAGAGAATAGTTTGGTCCTTTCGTTCTTGTTTTCAAAACTTGTTAGGCAGGGCCAAAGCAGTGTTTAGCCTAGAGCAGGGGTGTCAAACTCATTTTCACCGGGGGCCACATCAGCCTCACAGTTGCCTTCAAAGGGCCAAATGTCATTTTAGGACTGTGTAAATGTAACTACTCCCTAACAGTTAAGTGAGAACTCAGTGCTGCCGCTGAGTAGAAACAAGGTGCCAGGCCAGCTAAAACAAGGTGGAGGGCCGGATTTGGCCCTCGGACCTTGTGTTTGCCACCTGTGGCCTAGAGCTATTTCCCACCACTGAGACAAGACTTTTCTGAGTACTGTACCCAGTGCTCCATGACTTGTAAGGCTCTCTAGTCTGGCTGGTGGGAACAGGCACTGTTCCTGGCCCTGTGTTGGCACCAGAGATCATTCCTTGGAACACTTTTGGATAACTCTTTCTCTGGTCTCCGGTATATAGTTCCTCATATGCATGGGCTGATAGCCACTGTCTCGGCAACTGTAGTTTCATGTATTATATCTTTGTTTGTTTTGGGTAGAAAACAAAATTCTTTTTTTTTTTTGATCCATCTTGACAGATGTAAAACTAAACTTCTTTTTTAGTGGGTAAAGCCCTTTTTCAAATAATGCCACTATTTAACACACATAAAAATCAAAGCGCCTATAATTAAAAATGAGGTAAAGAATTGAGGAAACCTACCCGCATAGCTTCTTTAATGCTCAGAGAAGCTCCTAAGAACTCTCCCCTGATTCTTAGAAGTTCAAAAGGCACAATTTAAAAACCACTAGATCTAGTCAAACCCCTCCTTTTTAAACTTGATTCATCGGAGACCCGGAATAGTTCAATCACTTGCCCAACATCACACAGCTAAAACCTAGGACATAAGATGAAAGGGAATAATGACCACACATAAGCAAAGGCCTCAAGAATGACAGCAACTATTACCAGGGCTGCCCCTGTATTTTGAAATTTCCAAAAGTCCGTGATAGTAACAGGAAAAGAGGGAAAGACCATGAGCTTACAGAAAGGATCTAGTGCTAAATGTCTCAGGATGCCTTCCTCTGCAGTTCATTTCCTGAAGCCCCATCTCTTGGGGAAGGTTCTCCTGGCTCCAGGTCAACTCACAGATCTCTGGCAAAGGCCAGACACCTGAAGACTAGAACCTAGATCTATGAAACCACAGACAGGCGTTCTGTCCATTGTACCCCATCACCTCCCTTCATTGGTAAAATTCTAGATCCAGTAAATCCCTCAATCTTTGCTATTCACCAAATATTTAAAAAGAGATTGACCCAGAACAATGTGATGTGGCCGCTAGCAAAATTTCCTGTGAGCACGGAAGGAAGTCTCAATCCCTTACTGAAACAACACAGATTCCAGTTTGCCTTGAACTTCATGCAGTAGCATGTGGTGTGACAGTGTTTAGGAACCTGTCTACAAGGAAGACAGTTGATCAAACAGGAATGACGACTCTAGGCCCTCACTGAAAATAATAAAACAGGAAGGACATTGGTGCCAAGAGTGTCTAACTCAAACATTGACAGACTGGATGAGTCTGGATTTGCCATTCAATGAATCTCAAATTCCTTGTCTTTAAACAGTATTCACAGAGCCTGTCCCGGCTTGCTTCCCAGATAATCTGGGAGCTATAAGCGGGTATATAAACAATTTGTAAATCACCTGGAGCTCCTTGGAGATAAGATGACATGTAAATATATGGTATTACTATTATGTTAACCATATTTAAAAATAGTTAGCCATACTTAGGATAATTGGACTTAAATATTTACAGCATTACCATTGAGAGGGGTTATCTGCAAAATTCTTAGTATCTTCTCCAATTACTTTTCCAAATAATAGAGAAATTAATTACCCTAAAGTATAACTATAGTACAACCTACCAGAGCCCAAAACTTGAGATGCATTTAGAACTCTTTTTCATATCAGTGAGAACTGGAAGAATTTCAACACAGCATGGCCATTCCCACACAGCATCACTGCATGGGCTCAGAGGCAGCACCAATAAGGAAAAAGAAGAGTTAAGTATCTTTCTTGAGGATTCAGTCTTGTCACTTTGCCCAGTATTAGATGAAAAATTCACCAAGTAGTTTGATTCATTTTTATGATTTAAGTGTGTGTGTGTGTGTGTGTGTGTGTATACAATCTGTTTGCAAATTCAGCACTCAAAAAATGGCTTATTTCACCTAAAGTTGTGCCTTCAGTTTAGGATGGAAAGGTGTCAGTAGGTTGGGGGTAAACTCATAATTTGAACTGCAGGACTGCTGCTTATGGCCATGTGGGTATAAATGAGACTTTGAATTACTGTGTACAACCTTCTCCAACATATATGTATGTCTTCCCTCATTCTATCTTAGTACAAAAAGAAAACAGTGAGTCAGGAAAGAGAATATGGGAATTAAAGAAATAAGGGAACTAATAAGAAGCTAAGCAAGAGAATTCTGCCAGAAGATATGCTTACAGAGATAATAGATTTGTTATATATTCCCTATCCATGGCTCCATATTTAAAATATATTGTATTTACCTGCATAAACATAATATATTACGTTTACCAATAAAAATGTTTAATGCATATGCCTTATGTGTCCACATTTGTTGAGCCTTCAGTATTAGACATAAAAATACTTCAAATAGATGAATGAAAACACGACTTACTGTCATTGCTGTACACTGTCTCAGTCACTAAGATGAACTGCTGATAATTTTCATCAAAATGAAGACAGTTGCTCATTTTCATCCAGCCAGAAATGCTGCACCAGGCTCAGAAAACTCCAGAAGAACCCAAGGACCTAGCATCACCAGCATAACCATCATATGTGACTGCAACAGCACAAATTAACTGAATTACCTGTTACCAGAAACTTTTTCATTCTAAAAATCCCGTTCCTGAAACTAAAGCAAAGACTCTCGCTGTGCCCTTTCCCCATGATCACAGGTGAGCTGTACTTTCTAAGAATGGCGTCATCATGGAATGGAGGAAGGAAGATTTGTCTAAGAATCAAAAGACCTGCTTTCCAGGCCCACCTGTGAAACTAATAGGCTGAAGGCACTTGCTCAGGTCCCTTCTCTTCAGAACTTCACTGCTTAATGTGTAAACTGCACACTAGACTTAACAATTGGTAATGCCCCTTCAAACTATGAAAGCATTTACTTATTTTTTGAATTGATTTACACCTTGACTGCCAAATCAATAAGTTTAATAAAAACAGAAAATGAGGACTAATGGATAAAAGAAAAATGAAAATATGCTAATGATAAAGGTTAACATAATTGCCAATTAAATTTTAATTTGACTCTGAGCAGTTGGGGGAACAAATCACAAATAGAAGTTTCACAACCTGATTTTTAGAAACTTTCCTTTTTCTTGAAGTATAACTTCCTACCTTTATAACCCCTGCCCTAGCTGAGAAGATAAATTGTAAACCTAGGTTCACAGTATTTTCCCCAAGCAACGAATCCCTCTGTATATTCTCTTAAGTAAAGACTCTCCTGAATTCAAATGACACTATGTTCCAGAGGAGGTCAACGCAAGGTCACTCAGTATCACACAATTGAGGAAATCAGAACCCAGAGACATTAAATAATATTTCAGATGCCACCCTGCTAGCCATGAACAGCAGAAAGATATTAAACCCTCAAGAGTTTCTTACCTGAGGTCAGCAGCACCTGGTTTCAGGTAATAGACCCCTGACAGCGAATGCACAGCCGGGACACACGCGCGTGGAGCTGAGTGTCTATGAACCTGACACGCGCTGTAGGAAGCACCCGCGAAGCGATGCCCTGGGGTCCTCCAGCAGTGTGCGCGTCCCAGACCCTGCCTGCCTCAAAAGGGTGCGCTCAGTCTGAAGTTCACTTCCTGTCCCGCATGGAAGCCTTTTCTGGGTGCGGCTCTCAGGAGGCGGGAGCGTCAGCACGTGGGCGAGATGGTGCCAGGTGTGGAAGGAGACCCTGATCAGAGACTTTGCAGATGGAGGGCTAGGGAAACACCTGGTTCCAGTGGCGATGATGATGGTCCCCCACAAACCTCAGGCGCAACCCAGGCTGTCAACTCCCCTCTCAAGGCAGCCAGTAGCCGTAAGGAGGTGCCTACGAAGAACACCTATGAAGGGGAAATTTGGATAGCCCTTTGTGGAACAGGTCCCTCATTCCCGGATCTCGGAGAAGAGTCCTAAGGCTCCAGTCTTCCAGAACAGATACTTGCTGGCCCCTCCTCTGATCTCAGTGGGGAAAAACATCTGATTAAAAGTGAGGGAACAGCTTCCCGAGAAAACCTGCTCTTCAGGTAAACCGCCCTGAAAGGTGCTTTTTTTTTTTTCATTGTTGACTCTATTACAGATGTCTCCCATTTCCCCTCCCCTTGTGCTCACCCCCACTCAGCCACAGCCCCCACCTGCCCTGGCCTTCACCACAATGTTGTCTGTGCCCATGGCCTCTGCTATATGTTCTTTGGCTACTCTCTTCACCTTCTTTTACCCAGGCCCCATACTTCCCTCCCCTCTTGGATCTGTCAGTCTGTTCCATGTATCCATGCCTCAGGGGTTTTTTAAAGTTCACAATAACCTGCCTATTAGTGCTTCCCATGTCCCACCCAATTCTTTCCCCCCATTAGCCTGCAGGGGCAACATTTTCACTGAGCCTCCAAAAATTATCATCTTACTTCTACAGTGTCTGCACAGGGGCCCTTAAGAAATATGTGTGGCCACTAGAATATCAAAATAATTACATCACAGCTTGTTAGTGGAAACTCTGGGAATAGGCCTTGGCTATCTATCTCAACACCTAATTAGGTCTTTTTTCTTTTGTTTGCCTTTCTTCAACAAATGTTTATTACATGCATGCAAGGCAAAAGGAAGTACAACCATGCTCTAGCTGGGAAAACTTCTGTATCAGAAGTAACACATGCTTTCTGCTCATACTATTAGACAAAGCAAGCCACGGACAAGGATGGATTTCCTCCCATGGAAAAAGCATCAAATATTTGTGAACAGTAAGACAGTCCTCCACAAGATCTCAGGATCCAGGACATGCCTTGGTTCCACCCAGATCAGTTAAGGAACAAAGACTCCAGAAGATCAATGACGCATTGAACGGGAGGCAAACACAGCTCCTCATTCCTCAAGCAAAACTAGAGACACTCTGAAGACATGGACATCAATGAGGAGCACAGGACAGAAGAGCCCTCTGAAAGCTTTTCAGGGAAAAGAATGATTTTTCCATCCCTAGGAACACAAGGACATATGTACACTTATATACACAAATACTCAGCCACTTGGGCATAAGGTTGTGTGAGGAGGATACACAACACTACGATGGTGTTTTGTTCTTGCTCCCCTTCTGTATTCTAAATCCTAGAGCCAGATGATCCCTTTAAAACAGAAATCTGGTTGTGTTTACCACTTTGCCACTTTGCTGTGCACAACTTCCCATTGCTTAAAACACAGCAATGGCTTTTCATTGTTTTTAGTTTAAAGATTAAAATTCTAACTAATGGTACTGTGCTCTCTGCTCCAGGCACACTGGCCTTCTTTTAGTTCTTTAAGATCACCGAGCCTCTTCCATCCACAGAGACACCCCACATGCTATTCCAACTGTTTGGAAAGGCGCTTGCCTACCCTCTTCATCCAGGTAAGATCTATGCTGTTTAGATCTTGGCTTGTCAATGCTTTTAGAAAGTTTTCCTTCACCCCTGATCAAGTGAATCTCTCCAGATTATTCACACAAGTATTTTTTGAATGTCCTAGTTGCTGGAAACCTAAAGGAAAAAACAATCAATGTGTCAAGGAGGGACAAAAAAACATTAAATATAAACCCTGTCAGGTATGATAGGTGATACGAACCACAAATAAACAGGGCAAAGGGCAAGAGGACAAGAGCATTACTTTAGACAGTGGTCTGATAACTCCTCTTACTGGCTCCCCTCCCTGCCCTGCCCCACTACTTCCTCCCCTTGTAGTGTTTCCTGGGATCACCTCACAAAGAAACTATTTGCCCTCAAATCCTTATTTCAGAGTTGGTTTCTGGCCAAACCCAAATCTTAAAAATATCCCTCAAACCTTCTATCTCTCACCAACCCATCTCTCCTCCTCATTGGCCATGTGGTAAGCCATAGGGCTGAACGAGGACACCACAAGGAGGAAGCAGCTGACAGTGGCTTTGGAAAATGGCAGCAGCTCTTACGGAAAAGCGATGCCACCTGACAAAGCATCTTATTTGAGAAAAGCCGCTCTTCGCCCACTGGTCCCCTCAAAGAGTCACTTAGTTGGGAGAGTCACCTGGCCTGAGACAAAGAAAGAATGCTGGGGTAGGAAACCCAACCCTGGTTTTCACCTGCCTCTGCTGGGAACTGGGTCCCTCCCTTGGCCAAGTGCCTAACTGTCTTGTCCTTAGTTTCCCCATCTCAAAATGACTGTGTTAGGTGAGATGATCACTCAGAATTATTTGAGCCCTAGCACTTTAGAATTATTAGAAAAAAATCATTCACCGTCCATGCTCCTCCATCATGACCCAAGCACTGTCTGCTCTGCTCGGAGGCCTCTTCCCCCCTGCCCGAGTGACCGTGCCCTCCGGGGCAGCACTCCATGCGGCAGCCTCTTCACCTCGCCTCTTAATACCCACGTGCTGGCAGTTCAGTTCAGCTCTTAAAACCTGGCATGTCTCTGGGCTTCGTTTCCTAGGGGCAAACCCAGGCACAAAAACGTCTACTCACTTTCTCAGGGTTCAAGGTTGCAAAACTTACTCCATGTCCATGACCCAACCCCCAACCCCACCCAAACAACTGAACAAAGATACCTGAGTGTGCACTGCCGTGGGGTTTCAAATGCAAAAGAAAAAAATTAAAAATTCTTTCTCCTATTTAACAGAAATGGGGAATGGGGTGTTCTGATTGAGAATGACCAAGCACAAGCTGTATAGATTATCAATTTTTATTTTTTTTATTTTTGCATGCATTTGAATACTTTTTATTAAGAACCTACCATGTACAAGCACCATGCTAGATGCTGGGAAACAATATTGACTTAAATATAATTCCCTCTATTAAGGAAGGAAAGGTGTCATGTGGAAGGCAGAATAGTGGCCAGGCAATGACCTTTCAATGAACAAAGTGCTCTACTGGAAGAGTATGTGCCTTGCCTGAGTAGTAAAGAGTATGTGCAGCAACATGTGGGAGGGGGAAAGCAGGGGGAGTGGGGCAGGGAGTGATAGTGGATGACATGCCAGAAAACTTCAAGGTCTGTCCTTGCTGTTTGAGGAGGGTAGAGTGAGGGAGATGGAGGTTATGACCCCTGGAAGGCATCTTCTTTTCTTGGGTTTGGTTTTTTAGAACATTTTTGGGGTGATCTTTAGGACAACATCCTGCAAAGATGCACATTCTGTTGGCAATGGGTTCCTGATCTTTTTCAAACTTTTATGGTATTTGCCAGATTCCCCATGACCTATCTTCTTCTGCATTAATCTGACTTTTATTTTTTAATATTTTATTGAGTATGCTATTATACTTGTTCTGATTTTTTCCCCTTTGCCCCCCTCCACTCAGCACCCCCCACTCCCTCAGGCAATCCTCCCACCATATTTCATGTCTGTGGGTCATACATGTAAGTTCTTTGGCTACTCCACTTACTATACTGTACTTTACATCCCTCTGGCTGTTCTGTAACTACTTATTTGTACTTCTTAATCCCCCCACCTTTTCACCCATTCCCCTACAGTCCCTCCCATCTGGCAACCATCAAAACGCTCTCTGTATCCATGATTCTGTCTCTGTTCCTCTTGTTTGCTTAGTTTATCTTTTTAGATTCAATTGTTGAAGGGTATATATTTATTACTGTTTTATTGTTCATAGTTTTGATGTTTTTCTTTTTCTTAAGGAGGCCCCTTTAACATTTCATATATAAATTGTTTGGTGATAATGAACTCCTTTAGTTTTTTTTCTTGTCTGGGAAGCTCTTTATCTTCTCTTCAATTCTAAATGATAGCTTTGCTGGGTAGAACAATCTTGTCTGTAGGTCCCTGCTTTTCATGACTTTGAATATTTCTTGTCAATCCCTTCTAGCCTGCAAAGTTTCTTTTGAGAAATCAGCTGACAGTCTTATGAGAACTTCCCTGTAGGTAACTAACTTCTTTTCTCTTGCTGCTTTTAAAATTCTCTATTTATCTTTAACCTTTGGCATTTTAATCATAATGTGTCTTGGAGTGGATCTCTCTGTGCTTCCTGGACTTGCATGTCTATTTCCTTCACCAAATTAGGGAAGTTGTCTTTCATTATTTTTTCAAGTAGATTACCAATTTCTTGCTCTTTTTCTTCTCCTTTTGGCACCCCTATGATGTGAATGTGGGATCTCTTGAACTTGTCCGAGAGGCTGCTTATACTATCCTAATTTTCTTGGATTCTTTTTTCTTCTTGTTGTTCTGATTGGTTGTTTTTTACTTTGTTATGCTCCAAATCATTGATTTGATTCTCAGCTTTATCCATTCTGCTATTGTTTCCCCATAAATTGCACTTTATTTCAATTAGTGTATCCTTTGTTTCTGACTGGATCTTTTTAATGCTACTGAGGTCCCCACTAAGTTTCTTGAGCATCCTTATAACCAGTGTTTTGAACTCTGCATCTGATAGATTGCTTATTTCCATTTCTTTTAGCTCTTTTTCTGGAGTTTTCATCTGTTCTTTCATTTGGGCCATGTTTGTTTGTCTCCTCGTTTTGGCAGCCTCCCTGTGTTTGTTTCTGTATATTGTAGAGCTGCTTTGACTCCTTATCTTGGTAGTGTAGCCTAACGTAGTAGGTGACCTGTAGGGTCCAGTGGCACAGCCTCCTCTATCACCCAAGCTGGGTACTCAAAAAATGCACCCTTCGTGTGGACTGAGTACACCCCCCTCTTGTATTTGAGCCTTAGATGCTGCTGGCAGATCAATGGGAGGGATTTACCCAGACCAGTCAGCTGCAAGGATTGGTGGGGACCACTTACCACCAAACTCCGCCCTCTGTGAAGGAACAGCCATGCAGGGACAGGGTGGGAGTACTCCAACATTGGCTGTAGCTATCCACAGGGTACACTGGCCCTGGGGTTTCTCAAGTGGTGCAGGCCAAGGTCACCCCCTACCTGTGTTTTGCCTGGGGCCATCCTGCCTAAACTATAAAGCAAACTGAGATGGCTGCTAATTGTGCTTAGCTTGGAGATTCCCAGGCAAAGCCAAGCATGAATCTAGACTAGTTGCTGCTAGTGCTGATGTGGGGCTCACGGAGGCCTGCAGTTGCTTGTTTGAGAGGAGTTAGGAAGTTGTAAAGCCTGAGCCAAGACCAGCCATTCATATGGAAAAGCAGTTTGGGTGGGCCTATAAATTGGGTGGGGCAGAGTCTCTGGGGATCTCCGAGGCTGCTCAAAGAGAGTTAGCTGGGTTGATGGAATCTCAGATATGCACCACAGCAACCTGCCAGCTTAGTCTGGATGGATGTGGTTTCTTTAATTCCATAGTTGTCAGATTTCCATTCAACTCAATTTCTAATGGTTCTAAGTGATGGTGGTTCTATATTTTAGTTGTAATTTTGATGTGGTTGTTCAAAGAGGCAAGCCATGTCTTAGATGATTAATTTTTAAAGAATTGGTAAACAAAAGCCCACATACTTTGAAACCCACACTACAAGTAAGTATGTATTTTCCTGAAGGTTCCAAAGGCATTTCAGGATGGCAAGTGCCTGCCATTGGTTTGGCACCATGTCATTTACAGTCTCAGTTTTCAGAAGGTTTGTGTCACACTCAGCAGAGCTGGTCATGTAATTTCAGGGCAGCTGCAAGAGTTATCAAAGCTGT
>VMDR010031263.1:0-12099 GCA_007922815.1 Macrotus californicus | reverse complement strand
AATGTTAAAACAGCAAAAAAAAAAAATAATTCATCTTAGGTGGTGAGAAATTGTCGATCAATCCAAACTGATTTATCAAAATAAAGATGATCATAACTTAAATTTATTTAACTTAATATTTGATTATATGTTTTATAAAACTTGTAAGAAAAAAACAATGTGTTAGCTTTTCCTCTGCTCTCTTAAATACCTACTTTGTTATTAAACCTTCTCTATTGGTTTGCAACTTTTAACAGGTGCAAAGAATACCAAACAATACCTTGATTCTGTAGGTAGAATCACTAGGTCCTTCTTTTTCTGTGTGTGTGAAATAAAACCCATTGGTTGGAAGGGGCAATTCTCAGCCTTACTGTCAAGTAATGGAAAGTAATATCTTACAAAAATGACAACCACCACCACTGCTGGGATATTATAACAGGACTATTTTTAAAAATGTGTATTTCCAAAGCATCTGGCAATAACAGAAATTCAACATTTTTCTACCATTCCCCTTTTTAGTGCAATTTCAGAGCAAGTTTTTTGTTTTTGGAAACAACCTTTTCACAATTCAATTTTGCTTTTCTAATACTTTTTAAGTTTTAATGTTTATATTTTATAAAAATCCTTGTATCATGAATCTAGAGAGGCCGTTAGGGATGAGGACCTCACAATCTCTTAGATTCCCATTTCAGGTTGGGGGGATATAAAAACTGTGACCAGATGGGAGTGGGGAGAGGGCTAATGGGGTAGAGAAGGGGAAGGGCTTAGCTATGGAACATGTATAAAGGACCCATGGTAATGAACAACAGGGTGGGAATTGACTGAAGGAGGGGAGGGTGTGTGGGCAGGGGAGAGCAACGGGGGGGAAAATTGGGACAACTGTAGCTGAACAACAATAAAAAAACACAACTCTATCACTGAGGAAGCAACGGAAGGTATGTGAAGCATTTTGTAAGCTGGAATCAATCAATGTCCAGATTACCATTAAGAGTTTAAAGGCAATAAATAGCTGGGGTTTATAATTTCTTAAATCTGTTTGCAATTTTTATAAATAGTTCTGAAACTTAGTTGAGGGTTTAGCTCCTAAAAGCGATTTCAGTGTTGCCCGTAATACTGCTTCTATTTACAACGTATTAAAAAATAGGTTTTCTTATTAGGTTGTCCTTAACAGTTCTAGATAAATAGAAAACTGCATGTTTATGTGTATGTGAATAACAGACAATTATGCTACATTGAAATTTCATCATCATTGTGTTGGTTTCCTGCTGCTGATGCAATAACCACAACCATGTAGGTTAAGACAACAGAAATACCTTCTCTCGTGATTCTGGAGGCTAGAAGCAAAGAGTCACGGCTGGGATCCAGGTGTCAGCAGGGCCACACTCCTTGCAGAGACGTTAGGGGAGCCCCTGTTCCTTGCCCTTCCAGCTTTGGGTGGTTATTGGCATTCCTTGGTTTATTGCCACATCACTCCAATTTCTGCTTCCACCGTCCTGTTTCCTTCTTCTCTTCTGTGTGGTCAAGTTTAACTCTGCCTCCCTTTTATAAGGACACTTATGCTTTCCTTTCGGGCCCACCCAGGTAATCTAGGATAGTCTTTCCCTCTCATAGCCTTAACACAATCACAGCTGCAAGGACTGGTTCCCTCCCCCCTCCCCAAATAAGGTAATGTTGACAGGTTTCAGAGAACAATTAGGATCTCATATCTTTGGGGACCATTATTCAGGCTAAGACAAAGACCTAAGAAATGGTTTTCTATTCTAGTTACATTGCTCTCTGTCCTCTTGCTTCAAAGCACATATGGTCTTTCCTACACATTCTGCAGGTTAAATATATTATTTACTCAGAGAAGACTGAGTACTGCTGTTGTGTAAGACACTGTCTGTTGCCATTCATACTGATCAGGAAAATCTTGGGTTTTCTCTGCTTCACGAGTTAGTGTCTTGTTTGTCCAGTTCAAAGGTAAAGGTTTTGAGCACATGATCTGTGTGCACATTTTGCCATATATTATGTACCTGAGAATTTCCATGAGAATACCAATTTGAAACACTTAGTCTGTGTTAACCAGTGTATCCATTAAAGGTCACATTTTTGATTCAAAAAATGTGACTGCCATCTGACAGAGTAGGCCTTTTAAAAGTATCTGTTCAAAAGAACAATGGTATTTTATTTTTCCAAGTTGACTGCATCCCACTTCTATTTTTCACTTTGTGAAAGGAAGTAAAGAGGTAATCAATGAATAAGCTGTTAGGAGTGGCAATATCAAGTCTGTTTCACAACATGAAATTACGACAGCCTGTTATTGTTATGATGAACTGACTCTTGTAAAAAGGCATTGATGTAGAAAAAAATCTATCACATTAAAATTTTATTTCCATGGTCTCGCTAGATGCGGGCATCTGCCCTCAAATGGTATAATCTTTTTCATCTTAGTATCTTTTAGCTTGGTAGACCACAGCCAAGCAGCTTGTGTATTAGAGGTTAGATTGCCTTGTATATTACGAGGAACGGGACCATAACAACTGCAGTACAATGGGACAAGTTAAATGTTCTCTCTACCTTGTGGCATTAAAAGACTTTTCTTTCATTTAGCTTTGTGAATATTACAAAGCAAAGGGTATTCTTGGGGGCATTTTAGAGTGGGGTCCATAGATGTGGGTGGTGAATGTAGAAGAGAAGGAAAAGTAAGCAGACACTCTACAAGCCAGGGAGGAGGCAAACATACCCAGTAAGCACTGTCCATTTATCCCTTGAACAAGCGTGAAGAGACCGTATGATATTCAGAGACTTGTTTGGGGTGTAGTTTTGGGGACCTGACCACAGGCACACAAATCACCTTGCAACCGCTTACTGATTTTTATGGCCTTGAGAAGGTTATTTATGTCTGCCACCAAAGCATTTTCTTTTCTATAATAACAGGATTATAGTTTCTGTTATCTAATAATTTTGAGGTTTAAATCAGGTTAACTGAACAAAGTACTTAGGACTAGTACCTACTACCTAGTAATAATGTGAGTTACTAATTTTGGGGGGTCAGAACTAGATATAAAACCATATACTAGAAAATAGTCTGATGAATTAAATATAAGTGGGTCCTAGTCAATACACATGCCCGATAAAAGTTTCTTCTTTAATATAAATCAGAGCTTGGTTTGCAACCCCCACACTGGCCCTCAAATCCCCTGTATCAAGACTAGTCATTGCTCTAAAACTGTACCCCTAAAGTCTGAGTTCTAATTTCAGACCATTTGGTTGTCTTTGAGTTAAATCCTTGATCCCTCAAACAATACCGCCATTTTCACTTTCATTTTCATTTGCAAAGGGACCCAGTACCTCCAAACAAAGTCCCCTAATCCAATAGAAACTGCTTGTTATGGTTCATAAAGGCAGCCACACAGGTGGCGTGATTGGAACAAGGGTGGCAGAACAAAACAAACATCTTTGAGTTGAATTGATTACAGGTGATTCTAAGTCTCTGGAGAAGTTCTGGTTACATTAATTCCCTGCCACCCCACCATGGAAAGACATTCTGTTTCTCTCTTTAAAAAAAAAAAAGATTCATTTGTACTTATTGTGTGTGTGTGTTGTATTTCTCTCTGGGTGAACGGATATAAATGGTTTCTTTATTTAGGAAGGCTGGTCCTGGCATATGCTGAGGTTGGCCAAGTTTGTAGGTGAACTTTTCCTTCCCCACATTCCCCTTTCCAATATATCTCACTGTCTTCTTACTCCTTGGGGAAAATTTTGGTCAGCTTTTAACTTACTTACATTTCCTTTTTCTATAGATTGTATCTCTCTAGACAGACTACACTGTGTTCCTTCCTGCATCTCTCTACATTCTTCTCTTTACTCATTCTTTTATTCAACAAATACTTATTAAGCATGCCCATTATCTCAGACATTGTGCTAGGCATTAGGAATACTACAGTAAACATGATAGATGGACTTAGATTTTATTTGAAAAGGAGTTATTTACCAACTTCTTAGTGTTTTAAAAATAACACTATATTCAATGATGGAAGACTTTATCTTTCTTTTTCTTTTTTTATTCAGCTGCCTTTGCGTGTTTATGCACTTAGGTGTCAGGCAATGAAGAATAAGTACATAGATGTTTTCTTAGCTTTGATCACCCTTTAAAATATATTTTTGTTTTGAATATGTATTGTCATCTGCCAAATATTAATTACTGTTCTTTGAGGCAGCCCTGTTACAGAGAATAAATACAAATAGAGTTGATAATTTTGCATGGCACTGTGAAAAAGAGAACCATCAGGAGGAGATAAAATTCATAAATGATATTTTGTTAAAACAATTATAATTAGATTTTAATACATTAAAAAATGTTTCAATGAACTCTGAACTTTAGGCGGTTAGGATGGTTTAAGCTTTTGTCTTTGTTTCATATTCCTAAAGAAATGCACACACATCTGTTTGTACAACATTGACAGAAAGGAAAAAAATATCCGTGTGTATGTTTGAAGTTTCAGAGTAAGATCCTGTTTACATGAAAAGAAAACCTGCCAATTATTGGTGTTGAAATATCTTTGGGATTTGGGGGAGGATATGGACAGCTGGTATGTGTGTGTCTACCTAATCTAAATTCAACAGCTAGTGGTCATTTGTGCCCTTTCCTAAATTCCTAGAATTTGGCACAGGAGAAAAGATTGTGTGTTCTCTTTGTATATCCCATTGGGCACAGGACAGGGCCGTACATACGGTAGGCAAGGAAATGCTAAATTCTAATAGACTCAGAATGATGTTTTTATATCATGGCAGAATTTATGAAGACAGACAAGAAGTAATTATCACTTCATTTACCAGTTGACACATATTTACTGGTAATTAGTATGAGACAAGAAATAAACAAGATGTTGAGAATGTGAAGTCAAATAAAATAGAATTGCTAATTTAGAGGTACTCACAGTTCAAGTGTGACACATGCACGTTAATTATAGTACATTGTGGGAATGCCAAAATACAGATAGGTACAAAGGACTATGGAAACCAACGGGGTCATGGACCAGTGCTGCCTGGATAAGTTAGTGAGGGCCTCACAAAATACAGGAGATACTTGGTTTATATCTATAGAGATTTTCTAGTGGTCAAACAAGACAAGGGCAGAGGAGCCTAACTCATAAAGAAGCAGCAGGAGATGAAGGCCAGGCAGGGATGGGTCTGTGTGTGGTGTGAAGTTCAGGCGTGTATTCTTCATGCAATGAGGCACCTTAGAGGTTGTTGCACAACCAGTGATGTCATTTTAACACACGAGTAGCCAGTTTTGAGAATGGGCTGGAGGACAGGAAGAATAGAGGCAGCAAAAGCAATCAGAAGGTGATAGCACCAGGCAAGAGAGGACCAGGGTCTGCCTGATGAGTTAGAAATACATGAAAGGGAAGGAGAGATTTAAGATTTTTTAAGGTAGATTTGAAATAAATGGGTGATTAATTAAGGTGTAATAAAGGGAACGACACAAGGCAAGAGAAAGGCATCTGGGGTAATTTCAATTCCTAAAAAGATTCTCATGCTATGTTGTTCAAGTGGAAATGCATCTGATCAAGGTTGATGTTAACTGAATTCATTTCCTAATGAACATCTGTAAATATAGCCAACAATTATTGAACACCTGTTCATTTCTGTTATGTGTTGAACACTCCTGTCTCCTTAAAAGCTCAATGATAATAACTAGCCTTATTAAGCTGCTACTTTGTGTTAGGTGCGGTTACACACTCAGGCATTGTTGTCATCCTCAGTCACCCTGGAAGGTTTGTATGACAGTATGTGTTTGACAGATGAGGAATGCTGAAACTTTGAATCATGTTTTCTGTGTAACTTGCTGAACTTGTAGGAGGTTTATGAATAGAACAAAAGTTGGACATTCCTGATTCTAAATCTTTTCGTCTTAGCTGACTTGGTGTCTGTGTATTAGAATTTCATATACCCTGTACTTTCAGAATTTTGAAAGAAGAAACATTTTTAATTTGTCATTAAGAAGTACCAACTGTTGACACCCCCTGAATTTCTTGACTTGATTCCCCTCCTTAATTCTCCTTAGGAAAATGTACATGGTCTATTTACGCAGCAGTCTATGGGATTCCATACACCTTAGCTCTCTTAGTGGTATCTGCCGGAGACTTTGCCCTACAAGTACAGAGTATAGGAACCATACCGCCCGAGTTCAGACCCCTTGTCTGTCACTTACTAGCTAGGTGGCCTCACTTTGATTCTCTCTGCATCTGTTTGCTCGCTTCTCAAATGAAGGTAATAATTTTACTTCATAGGACTGTTGTGAAGCTTCAATGAGATAATGAATGTGAAATGATTAGTATTGTAGTATCAGACATGTAGCAAACATTAAAAAAATGGTCATCATTATTCATATATGTATTTTTTCAATCACGTAAACATGAAGTGCTTTGTAATCTGGCTTTATCCTTCCAGCAATATTTCTGCCCACTCCCCAGGCACACTGTTCTCTAGCCAGTGTGAACCACATAGTTTCCAGAAACAACTATTTTTTTGTTATTTTCATACATGCCATCTTCATACATGCTATTCCCATACATGTTATCTCCATACATGCTATCTCTGTATGCGCTATCTCCATACATGCTATCTCCATACATGCTATCTCCATGCATGCTTTTCTACTTAGAATGGCCAAAGCCTATCTCTAAAGCCTCTATCATCTCTTTCTCTAGCACAGTTGACAAGCTTTTTGGAAAGGGTCAAAGAGTAATTAGTTTAGGGTTTGAGGTCTGTGAGGTATATGTAGCAGTTACTTAATGTTGGCATTGTACCACAAAAGTAGCCACAGGCAGTATATTAAAAGAATAACTGAGACTCTGTTCCAATAAAACTTTTTTTTTTTACAAAAGTAAGTGCCCAGCTAGGTTTGACCTGCAGGCATAGTTTGCCAGCCCCCTTTTTAGAAAGTTCTCTTGAAGCTCCCGGTCTAAGGTGGGTACCCTTCCAGAGAGACCTTTACCTGCTCACTTTTTACTAACTATGTACTCTTTATACTTGGGAAATTGTGGCTCCTTATCATGAGACTGAGAATTTTGAGAGCAGGGATTGCAACTTGCCTTTTCAGACTTATTATACCTTTCCAAGCATAGAGAAGGCTCATTAATATTTCTTGAGTGAATGGATGAATTTCATTAACAGGATGCTGTGCATAGGCTTTGTGATTCAATTGCTCTTTAAAAATCTGGCCTAAACTGATAAGATTAGTGGAAGGTTCAAACTGAGGCCAAACCAGCATGGATTATACTTGGGAAAGGTGTGGCTCTTTCCCTCACAGATAACATGAAATAGGCGTATACAAACTCCTTATTGTTTGTTTCTAAATAAGTGTTTTCCCTACAAAAGAGTTCAACTTTAAAAGGCCATTGAAGTGAAACAATTTAATGTAAACTGTTCTTTTACGTCTTCAAAATGAAATGATTCAGTTAAGTACAATTTTAATAATTTTGTGATGTGGGGAAAATAACTTTGGGAGGGGATGCTGATTGATTGTATGCTTTGGAAATGCCTGCCAATAAATTATTGAAATACGTAGAGGCAATACATTCATATAAAACTTTAGAGCATCTTCAGCACAGCTGAGTAGGGAGGAGGTGGAAACGGGGGTTACCAAAATTATCAAAGAAGAATTGATCTGGAGGAGATGAGGCAGCAAACCACATGATAGAAAATGAAATTTAAGTCATCTTTCCCCCACCTTCGGGATATTGTGTGTGCTTATTTTGACAGCCAAAGCAGCAAGGTTTTATAACATCATCTCGCATTTTTGTTAAGTCGTGTTGACACATAAAAATGAATCATATATCTAAAATAGCTTTTTGGATTTAAATTTATTTTGGCATATGGAAGCAGCAAAGTGCCAGGCTATGTTGACTCACATACAGAGTCTAATTTGTGGTAAGCAATTGATGACGGTTTGTTCAAATGTTCATTTCCCTCTCCATCTCGATTTTGCTGGCTGAAAGTCAGCAGAAACAATTCTAATATGTAAATCCACATCACTTTGCTGCTGGCATACACTGGTCATGTATGGTGCGTCTTCTTACAGCTGTCTTTCCCCTGGTAAACCACGCAAGTGATCTGAGGGGATAATACTAACTTTTGAAATTTTAAGTTTTTTTGCCTCTACCTGAAGGCTGTTCATCTGGATAAATCATTTATTTAAAATAATTCCTCAATTACTCAATTGTTTGTGCTTGGATTTGAGACTAAGCTTTATTTTGACGTAGCCCATGAAATCTTAGAGACTTTCCTTTCAAATGGCAAGCAGGTGCTTTGTCTTTTTTATTCTGGTTGTCAACACTCAAGTTCAACTGTTTAGCACTTCAGCCTCATATCTCATGGCCTGTTCTCTAATTACTCTCTTCTCTGAAAACGCTGTGTGTTAATTCTGCTTTCAGACTATTATCGTTTGTCCCAGAATATTCAATGGATCTTTCCTATGTACATTGTCAAGAGCAAATTCTTCGACTCAGCTTTTTAGTGTTCTAAAATGTAGCTCCAACCTGTTTCTCTAATCCTGGATTTTCTCCTTTACTTAAAATACTATTTTTATATCTTGGCTATTGTGAAGAAAGCTTCAGTGAACATGGGAGTGCAGATATCTCTTGTCAAACTCACAGAATTAGAGTTAAATGGTAATTGTCAGGGCCAAGGGTGGATGGGGAGGGAGAAGTTAGAGTATAAAAGCTATGCAAGCAAAATGCGTTCCGGAGGTCTAGTGTATAGCACAGTGATAATAGTTACCAATATTGTATCGCAAACTTGAAATCTGCTAAGAGGATAGGTTTTAAAATAAATCTCAACACAGGTGCAATGGTAACTATGTAGAGGTGATAAATTTAGCTTGATTGTAGTGATCTTCTCATAACGTATGCACATTCCAAAACATCAAGTTGTATATCTGAAGTACATACAGTTTTGTATGCCAAAAGTAGCTCAGTAAAGTTATTAAACACTTTTTCCAACAGATGAATTTATTCACTGTCCCTTGGGCCTCCACAACCGTGCCCGCCATCTGCCTGCCCTTTATTCAGTGTCCTGTCATGTGAACCCTCAGTGACCTCTGAGATCCCTGACACTTCCCACCACTCAGGCCACCCTGGTCTGATTATCTCCACAGCCTCTTCCCTCTCCATGTCCATTTGTTTCAGTTCCACAGAACTCTAAGTTCCTTGAAAGCTGAGATTATTTAGAAACATTTAGGATTTCTGTTACTATCAGCCTGAATTGCCTGTTCACAGTGCCCTTCATTTTATAAAGACGTTCCTTATATTGGGTTGGCCCAAAAGTTTTTCTTTCCTGTAAGATGGCTCTAGTAGAGTTTAGTTGTTTTTAACTTCATTTGAAACAATTTTGTTAGATTGTATGGTGACAGCTGTTGCATCAGCATGCGTTACAAACAACACATCAGAATTGATGAGTTTTTGTGTAGCCATTTTAATATTGAAGATGGAAGAAAATAAGCAACATTTTCGGTATATTATGCTTTATTTCAAGAAAGGTAAAAAACACAACTGAAACACAGAAAGATATTTGTGTAGTGTATGGAGAAGGTGCTGTGACTGGCTGAATGTGTCAAAATTGGTTTGTGAAGTTTCATGCTGGAAATTTCTCACTGGATGATATTCCATGGTTGGGGAGACCAGTTGAAGTTGATAGAGATCAAATTGAGACATTAACCCTTTCGGTACAAGCACCGGATATATCCGGTGCCCATCTGATGACCTGTGTGGACGAGCGCATCCGGTGCCCATACAATGGCTCACAATGGCTCACCTCATATAGTGGGAGTGTCGCGGTGGAAAGAACGCTCGTACCGAAAGGGTTAATTGAGAACAAACAATGTAATACCATGTGGGAGATAGCCGACATACTCAAAATATCCAAATCAATAACGTTATTGGTGAAAATGAAAAATGTATCTTTTATTTACAGGAGATACTAAACAGGCTTTTTGGCCAACCCAATATTTATCACTCTACATTTGTATAATGATTTATAGATTCAAAGTACACACAGCTTCTTAACTTATTCTTTCCAACAATCTTGTAGGAGAGTTAGTGCCATGTATGAGCCTTATTTTATACACTCGTATATGATGAGATTTCAAAAGTTGCTTGCTCAGGGTAATGGGCTAAGAAAGGTGCAGCTGGGATTGGATGGGGTGGGGGGAGTGGTGGTGGGGAAATACAAACTGTAATTGAACAACAATAAAGTAATTAAAAAAAAAAAAAAAAAGAAAGGTACAGCTGGGACCAGAACATGGCTTTGTATATTATCCTAAAGCTTTTCCTTCCACCGTACTCTAGCCTAAAGAAAATCTTTTCAAAGGAGAGACCCTTGGACTTGTACAAGAGAAATTAAAACTACCCAAGAGTATCAGTTAAACTGGTGCACTGAAGCTCATGAAGCAAACCAGCATTCACCAGTGCCTACGCCGACATCTGACACAGACTGAGCACTCCATACACGCTTGCTGAGTAAACAGCTGGAGAGAGTCTCTCCATCTTTCCCTTTCCTAGGTTTTTTTCTTTATGATGTAAAAATGAGAGTTCCAAATAAGTGTATTGTAATATTAGACTCGTGAGTTTAGATTGTATAATGCTCATCTAAAATTCTATTTCAAGCTCCTCTGGTTTGGGGGGGTGGGTCACAGGTTTAATGCCAGTTTTAATTTGTTTTGGTCATTCCTTCTTCTTTGGAAAGAATGTAGTTGAAGAGAACCTTGGGGGAAGGGGGAAGCCCCAACTCTTCCCTAGTGAAGTTTGTAATTTTTAAAGGTTTAATCCAACAAACACTTTCCTGTGACGCTGTATGTTATATTCAACAGATCTTAGGATGTCAAGAATTAGTTATATTCAGATAAGCTGATTTCAGAAAGATATTCCATTCTTTCAAGTAAAAAGGAAAAGCAAAGATTGAGAAGTGTGATTATACTGAAAGGCATTTAAAAACGGAACAGTATTAGAAAATATACGAGTATGCTTTATAAAAAAATCGATTATCCCTGTTTTATCAATACCCTCCAGATAAAAAATTGCTGAGGCTGTAAAGGAGTCTTAACGGCAGTGTCAAAATGATCCTTATCTAAGCAGAGATACGTTTCATTGTTGGAGGGGCATGGTTTTGTCCTGCTTACCAGCTGTGCTATTTTCATTTAGAAATATCTTATTGTACCTCATTAATGTTACTGAATTAATTCTCTATGTTGGAAACACATTTTCTTCTTTATTTGTGATGTGAAGCTTTATTTTTCCTGCCTCACAAGATAGCATGGTTAGGTATAAATATAAACATTGATCTCCCCCCAACACCCGAAAGCTTGTGTATGTTTTGACTCAACTGTATATGTCTTATTTTTTTCTTATAAAGAGAAATTAACTTTTTCTATTCGCATTTTTCCCCATTTTAGCTTTTCAAGGTGATTTTCCTGACCATTTTCTTCACTTGATTTTTTTTTTGGGGGGGTCCTCACTCCTACCCTGTTGGTTCTCCAAATTCATAGCAAACAGATTGCATGGTATGCTTTCAGACTGTCAGCTGCTAAAAATTTACATCAACTCTGTCACTCCATCTTTCTCTAGAAAACGGTTTCACTATAATGACTAAGAGGGTCATTCCTCCCCCACCCCTGCAACACCCAGCTATTTCTTTTCCAAAGCATCCAATTTCTTTTTTCCTTACTTTGGATTCAAGGCTCTCTCTCTCTCTCTCCCTGACCCCCATCATCCTAGGCTGCATAAAATCAAGTCCTTTATTTCTACATGGCAAAATTTTAATTTTTTTTTATGGAAAACTACTCAAACATTTGGTCAATTTTAATTGGTATGAAGCTTGCATAGCACATGAACCTAATAAGTGCTTTTAATCTTGATGATAAAGAGTGAACTAAACCAGAGTTTTAAGACCTTAGTCAAGATGTGAAATCAAAGTGTTGTAATAAGCCTTCACTAATTTGCTAGAAGCTAGGATAATTCGAAAGGGAAATAGTTGGTGATGTTTGATCTGCTTTGGTGCCATTGTTGTCTGAACATGGTTGTCTGCTGCTGCTGTCAGGTACAAGGTGTTAAGGTTAACTATTCAGCTCAACATGTA
>VMDR010031262.1:0-12100 GCA_007922815.1 Macrotus californicus | reverse complement strand
TAACTCCCACATTGCAAAATATATACACTATATCAGAGATACAGCAACATATCCAAACGAGGCTATAAAAAGATTCAAACTTTGTATACTGATTTGGTGTTCTTAAATATTATTCATAAAATCAGGGTAAAATCTCTCTAATGGCTGAATTTATTTATTTGAGTTAATTAGTATCAACCCTGCAGGTGATAATTAAAATTACTTAAGATATGTAATACTTCTGGGTTTAGTATTTAAAAGATCTTTCAAATGAATCCTCACTTTGGCAGCAGTGAGACCTGTGAACACAGTGCAGTATCAGGTGTCTCTGACGCATCTGTGTGGGGAAATCCTCCAAATAAACAATCACACATCTAAAAGGACACACTTCACACAGCCCTTCAGGAAAAAGGGAATGAGATTTCATAGAACTAAACAATAACAGTGTACCACACCTAAGGTCCCATATCTAATAAGTGGCAGAGCTGGGATTTAGGGTTAGGGCATGCGTATCAGGAGCCAAGGACTTAACCATTATACTATATAGCTTCCTCGGATGACCAGGTGACCTGAGGATAAGGGAGCAGAAAAGAATTACTTGGAAGAGAAGCTGGATTAGCAGAGAGGGGGAGAAACCAGTGGAACCTGAGAGAGAGCATGAGGACAATTAGGGCACCAATGAAGTATGAAGAAGAATAACTGAAGTGCCCTGAGAAAAGAAATGGAAAAAAAATGAAAACATACAGTTAGGCAAACAGCTAATAAAAACTGTATTTTTATCTTAAATCTTACTTGTTTTCTTAAAGTAAGTTTGTTTATTAGAGATTTAAACCCTGCTTACTTCAAATAAAAACTACTTCCAAAACTGAACATAATGCAAAATGCTGCAGTGAGCACTTAACTTCACTGCAGTATGACTACCAGGGCTGGAGTCCAGGGTGTCACTGAGAAGTCTGTGTGTCTGACCAAGAGGCCTCACAGGCTGGGTCATGCGTCTACCCTTCACCTTGCAGAATCAAACACCCAATGTCGAAGCAGTGGGTTGTTACAGCGTCACGGCTGGGACACTACACTCCTTGTAAGATGATCTACATGGGGAACTGACTTATATGCAGTAGGTTGCCTAAAATTAGAACAAGTTGGGTGCTCTCCAGAAATGCTTCTGGCGGTAGTTTTCCTTACTATAGGAGCATCTTTGCCTGTGAGGACAAAACCTGAAATCCTCCGGACAGCCCATGGATGTAATACATGACCCTGAAACTTATTTTCCTCTCAGACTCCACTCCTCACTTTCTTTGAACTTTGCTTCCATTTTGGATGACTCTCTCCTTTCCTCTCTTTCTAAATGACACAGTACAGAAATCCCCCAAATAAAACTGACCCCAGATGAAAACAATTTTTCCCCTGATCATTTTAAGGGACTAATGTTCTACAGAATTTTTGGAAATGCTGACCTGCAAAGACCTAAGCTTTACACAAGATAGTACTAAATTTTCATACTCAAAAATCACTAGTTCTAATTAGCCCTTTTTGAGAATTAAAATTTACCGTTGAATGCTCCTGTGGGTGGAAAACTGAGTTTTAAAACATAATTATCCATATCACAACATCTGAGGCATAACCAAGGTAAAGTACCTGAAAAAGTCACTGCATGCTGCTAACACACAACGATGACATGGGATTATTTCATCTTTCATAATTATTTCGAAATCATAAAAGACATTTTGTTCTCTAAAATTCTGCAGGACACTTAAGATTTTCTGTCCATGATCTTCTGACACAAGTAAGTTGTTAATCTTCTCAGATGAAATTCCATTACATGAGCTGTGTTGATTGAAATCATATGAATTATCCATAGCCAATTTCTATCTCTTCTCAGAACTGAAACAAAGAAAAAAATCACTGAGGTAGTCCTAATAAAATTTTCAAATCAAATTTGCCTTTGTTATTAATTATAAAAAGTGCTCACTAGGAACAATCGTAAGATAGCAAATCTTGTTCTAACCATGTGTTTTCATGACATCTAAAAATAAATTCCTTTTGAACTTTTATAAATATTGTGCTCACTGGAATAAAAATTACATTATTAAGGGATAAAATTCAAGGCTATATAAATGCAGTAAGTAGCACAATTTATAAGCTGTATAAATAGCTTACACAGGGTCTTACTACACGACCAGCCCTGTTACATGTAAGAGCTGTTATTTATACAGTAACCATCATTTGGGCATATGCCCATCACACCCTTCTCCCTGCCCACTCATCTTTTCCTGGTAGCAAAGCAGGAATGTTGAAATGTTGATTTTGAAGCCCAGATATATGCCTCTTAGGGCTAGACTTTTAAAAGACAACTGATTGGAAAAAACTCAATGTTAAGTTGTATGTATAGTTATGGACTTTACTAAGGAAGAAAAAGGCAAGCATTGGTCCACATTGGCCCATTTGAAAGCAGAAAGAAATGGCAAATAACTTTATTTTAAAGGCCTTTTAAACATGAGGTCAGAAATCCCAGATAGCTGAAGGCCAGATAATCGAGACTTTCCCCAACCTGAAATTCAGTTCAAAGCATGAAAGTTTATACCATCAAAAGCAAGGAAGTGAGAAACAGAACAGAAAAGAAAACTAGGAACTAGCGGAGCCAGAAAAATAGAGAACCTCGATTCCTTAGTATATTTCTGTTTTGGTTATCTATTGCTTTGCAAATCATCCCTAAAACTTAGTAGTTTAAGACAACAATGTAAAATCTCCTGTGGTTCTGGGAAAATAGCTGAAGCTTCTTGCTTGCTTGGGGTTAGAGTCCGTGGCAGCTCTGGCTGAAGTCACCCGAGGGCCTGGCTGGGTTAGAGGTCCAATGTGAGTTCTCACATTTCTGATGCTTCAAATGGTACTGCTAGAACAGATGGGACTCTTTCTCTGCCCGTGCTCTCTCTCCACATGGCTAGCTCACACCTCCTCATACATGGCAGTCTCTTACATGGAGGCTTGGTTCGCCCAAAGGGGCTGTTTCAAGCCTCGGTAGAAACCAAACACTGGAGAAGTAGTCTCGATGGTCCTAACGCATCAATCAAAGCTACACTCTAGGACTGAGACAACCTACCGCTGTGTACCGTAACCATGAGTCATGGATAGCTATTTAAATTTAAATTACTTAAAATTAAATAGTCAAATAATCAATAGCCATATATAGTGTCATGGTTACTGTTATGTGTCAACTTCACCAGGCCACAGGGCACCCATACACAGAATGGGGTAAAAGCAGGTTTACAATAATATAAGAATACTCACGACTAAACTCCTAACTATAACCTCCTTCGGCCCCTCCCTGTATTTGGCTAAACATTATTTGTGGGTGTCTGTGAGGGTGTCTCTGGACGAGATTAACATTTGAACCAGTAGACTGAGTAAAGCAGTCCCTAATGTGAGTGGGACTCACACATTCCACTGAAGGCTGGAAGAAAACACAAGGCTGAGTAAGAAAGGATTCTTTCTCTCTGCCTGACTTTGAGTGGGACACCAGGCTTCTCCTACTCTGAGCTAAGATGCGAACTACAGCTTTACCATCAGCTGTCCCAGGTTTTCCCACTTGCTGACTGCAGATTTTGGGACTTCTCAGTCTCATAAACATGTAAGCCAACCCCTTATAGCAAATCCCTTATAGCAAATCAATCTATCAGTCCATCTATCCAGCCAGCCAGCCATCCATCCAATTCGTTTCTTTCTCTGGGAATCCCAACTAATCCATGCGGCTAAGTGCCTATTGTATTGTATAGCATGTGCACAGCAAGTTCCACTGGACAGCTGATGCACTATTTACATTAAGAATAGTTTGCCTGTATAGAAGTGTCTGATTGTAAGTGTGGGTGTGTGTGCATGCGTAACAGGATGTAACGGGCAGGATTATCGGAAAAATAAGTTACCTGCAATGATTTTCTGAGCATTGTTCTGAGTAGCTGTAAATAGACATTAAGAATGAGAGTGGGTGAAATGGAGGGAAAGTGATAACGAGAGGCTTGGGGTTAGTTCTGGACCAGGTGTTACTCCTCATCTACTGCTCAAGTCTAGCAATAGGCTGGAGCATCAATCTGTTACTGAAAAGAAGGGCATCGTCTCCATGGTCTGCCTCAGAGTGTAACCATAATTTAACATTTTAATTAAAGTGCATTTTCTCAAGGCTGCAGCCAACCATCTGTCTTCTTAGCTTGTATAACTAAAAACTTGTGTTTTTACCCCTTATCTAGCCTTTTGCACAGCTTAGAGAAGTCGGCTCCAAGGGAGAAATGACTGCTCGGCGGCGCCAGCTGTGAAAATCCATAGGTATCCACAGGAAATCTACCAGTTCCTGTCTGAAGAGAGATTGCACTGAAATGAGGGAGGAAGCTCCCTCCCTTTCCCATGCTCCCCCTTCTCAGGAGAAGCAGCACACTCCCCTCCCCCGATCTCTTTGTTCTGCTTTCCCTCTATATCCTTATAAAAACCTCCACCTGCACTGAAATTTTAAGATGGGTTTTTCTGATGACACAAGTCTCCCATCTTCTTGAATTGCTGGCAATCTGAATAAAACCTCTTTCCTTTTCATCCAGCACCTGCCTCACAGGTTTGGCTTTCATTGCTGCAGGCAGCAGAGCCTGGGGTTTTGTTACAAGAGAACCATAAAGTTGGATGGGAGACTTGGTCTATACACACCCAACTCAGCATAAGTAGAACGGAGAGCACAGAAGTCCACCTTACCAGGGTGTATCGAGGTGTCTCAACTCCCCTCCAATCTTCCCGCTGGAGTAATGTCAGCAAAGGCTGAGTGGAAAGCCAGGCCATGAATCTCTGCAGAGTGATAACAGGGTCCATCAATCACCTCCCCCTCATCGCAAGTCGAGACCATGTGGCACGTGGGGAGCCCGGACTTCCACTCCCAGCTGGCACTAATGTGGGACTCCTCCCTCTACGTGTTGGGGTCAAGTCAAAGGCCTAGTGTAGAGTCAAGAATTTCACTCTTACTCAGTAGCAACAAGCCGACCTCACATGATGTCACTGGAGACCACATCAGGAGCAGTAACAAGGTGCTCCTCCCTCACCCAGCCAGAGTGGTATCAGAGGATGCAGAGAGGGGAGCCTGAATTCCCAATTCTATCCAGCAATAAAAAGGAGACCCTCCTATCCTAGATGTCAGCATAGGTGAGGTACAGCATCTGGACTTCCACCCCAACCTGGAAGTAATTAGGTGATGACCTTAATTTAATAGAGCAGTGTCAGAAAAGACCTGCTAAAATGCAAAATTTAAGAAAGTTCCAGAGTCTTTCAAGATCATATTCCAAGAACCAGCAATATATCAAATTGAATGAGAAAAACAATCAACAAATACCAACACTGAGACAACACCAATGTTAGAATTATCTGCTAAGAATTTTAGAAGTCATCACAGAAATGCTTCAAGGAGAAATTATAGATACGAAGCAAATGAAAAAATCTTAGTAAATTAAGAGAAGATATAAAGAAGAACCAAATGAAAATTGTAGAACAAATATAATAGCTAAACATAACAGAGGGGACAAAAAAAGAAAGCATCAATGAGCTTGAAGACAAAACAAATAGAAACTACACCATCTGAGCCTTGTGTAACACAATGAAAAAACAGACTGAAAAGAGGAAACTCAGGTTGAAAAACAAATGCACAACTTGAAGAACATGTGGGACTATAATAAAAAATCTGAAACCTACTCCATCAAGGAGAGGAAAAAGAGAGAGGGTCTAAAAAAGTACTTGAAGAAACAATGACTGAAAATGTCCAAAATTTGGCAAAAGACATAAACCTATAGATTTGTGAATATGAGTGAAGCCCAAACAAGATAAATCTAAAGAAATCTATGCCAAGAAACAACAAAAACTTCTAAAAACTAAAGACACACACAAAAATTTTGCACAGTGAGAAATACCTTATTTATAAGGGAAAATCAATTTGAATTTAGTATGAATGCTATAAACAACTCTACACATAGTAATTTGATAGTGCAGGTGAAACAGACTAATTCCTCAGAAAACATGCATTACAACAACTCAATCAAAATGAAATACAAAATTTGAACAGCCCTGTAACTACTAAGGAAGTTAAATTCATCAAGTTTAAAGAAGAATTATACAGAACCTATATAATTTCTCCCAGAATACAGAACAGAAGGGAACATTTCCTGACTAATTCCACCTAGTCAGTATTATTGTGGTACCCAAAGAGAGACCGTACAATACAATCCCCAAAACTACAGAACAATATCCCTCACAAATATACATTTTAAATTGTTTTTAAAAATCAGCAAAAAAAAAAAAAATCAGAAATATATAAAAGGAATGATATACTATGACCAAGAAGGTTTACCCAGGGATGTATGCGCGGTTCAATATTTGAATACCAATCAACGTTACCCACCACTGAAGCAAGTTATAAAAGAAAAATTACATGATCCTATCAACTGACACAGTACAGTCGTGCATCACTTAACTGATGCATTCGGAGAAGCAAGTCACTTGGTGGTTTTGTCATTGTGCAAACATCATAGCGAATACTTACATAGACCTGGATGTGTAGCCGACTACACATCTAGGCTACATGGTGTACCACTATCACATATGTGGTCATTGTTGACTGAAATGTCATTGTGTGGTGCACGACGTAAAAGCATTTAAAACTCCAACATCTACTCATGGAAAAAAAAAAACCTCTCAGCAAACAAGGAAGAGAAGAACTTCTTCCACTTGATGAAGGCCATCTATAAGAAACCCAGAGCTAACATTATACTAATGCCAGGAGACTGAAAGCTTTTGCTCAGATGAGGAAAGTGGCCAGGGTGTCCACTCTCACCACTGCTATTCATCATAGCAATAGACATTCTAGTCAATACTCCAAGGCAAAGAAAAGTCTGTTATAAAAGGGTATGTACACTGGAAGGAAGAACAAAGTGTCTCTATTTACTGATGACAAGACTGTCTACACTGAAAATCCCAAGTACTCTACAAAAAAATTCATAAAACTAGTAATTTGGTTCAGCAATTCCATAGGATACAAAACTAACATGTAAAAATTAATTGTTTTCTATAGGTGTCTGCAGTAAATCTACCAATTCCTGTTCATACCAAAGCCATGAACACATGGAAACCAAAATTTTAAATGTAATACCATATATAATAGTTAAAAAGAAATGCTTATGTATAAATCTAACAAAATGTGTACCTGTCCTGTACCTTGAAAACTACAAAATGCTGACAAAAAAAAAAAAATCAAAGAAGCCTAAAGAAATGGAGAGATGAGTCATGTTCATGAATTAGAAAAATCAGCACAGTAAAGATGTCAATTCTCTCCATAGCAGTATACAGGTTTAACACAATTTTAATCAAAATCCTGGGAAGATTTTTTTTGTAGAGGTAGATAAGATTATTCTAAAACTTATATGGAATAACACAGAAACTAGAATAACTAACATAATTTTGAAAACTAACATAATTTTGAAAAGTAATAATAATGAGGGAAGAATTAGTCTACTTAATTTCAAGACTAATACAGCTACAGTAATCAAGACTGTGTGATATTGGTGGATCACACAGATCAGTGGAACAGAATATTTGACTAAGGAGTAGCCCCACTCAAGTAAACCAACTGATTATTGTTTTCATTTCCTCCCCATCACTCCCTCCCACCCTAGCCATCCCCACCTTTCCTGCCTTGATCCTACCCCCCTTTGGCTTTGTCCATGTGTCCTTTGTACATGTTCCTTCACAACCCTTCCCCCCTTCCCCCCCACTATCCCCTCCCACCTACCCTCTGGTTACTGTCAGTTTGTTTTTAATTTCCATGTCTCTGGTTCTATTTTGCTGGCTTGTTTGTTTTGTTGATTAGGTTCCACTTATAGGTGAGATCATATGGTATTTGTCTTTCACCGCCTGGCTTATTTCACTTAGCATAATGCTCTCCAGTTCCATCCATGCTGTTGCAAAGGGTAGGAGCTCCTTCTTTCTCTCTGCTGCGTAGAATTCCATTGTGTGAATGTACCACAGTTTTTTGATCCACTCATTGACTGATGGGCACTTAGGTTGCTTCCAGCACTTGGCTATTGTAAATAACACTGCTATGAACATTGGGGTGCATAGGTTCTTCTGAATTGGTGTTTCAGGGTTCTTAGTCCCAGCAGAGCCAACTGATTTTTGACCAAAGCTCCAAAGCAAGTCAGTGGAGTAAAGATACACATTTAACAAATAATGGTGAAGCAAATGGATGTTCACATGTTAAAAAAACTAACTCAAAATGAATCATAGATTTAAATGTAAACCTATAAAATTTTTAAAAGAAAATATAGGAGACAATCTTTGTAACCAGGGATTAGTCAATCAGTTATGAGATATGACATTAAAAGCACAATCCATGATATAGAGGAGAAAAGTTGATAAAGTTGAATTTTATCAAAACTAAGAACTTTCCTTCTGTGAAGGGCTCGCTCAGAGGATGAAAAGACAAGCTACGGGCTGAAGAAACTATTTGCAAATGAAATCTGATAAAGGATTCATATCTAGAATATATAAAGAACTCTCAGAACTCACCAGGAAAAAGGCCTGGCCGGGTGGCTCAGTTGGTTGGAACGTCATCCCATACACGAAAAGGTTGCAGGTTTAGTCCCCGGTCGGGGTGTGTATGGGAGGCAATTGATTGATGTTTCTCACATCAATGTATCTCTCTGTCTCTCTCTCTCTGTCTCTGTCTCTCCTCCTCCTGTCTCCCTAAAAATCAATAATTAAAAAAAAAAACTCACCAGCCAAATAATCCACTTAAAACCAGGCAAGACACGAAGAAATATTTCATCGAAGAATATATACAGATGGCAAATATGCACATGACATGATGTTCGATATTGTTAGTCATTACAAGAATGCAAAATTAAGACCACAATGAAATATCTATCACTACCCATCACTGGTTAGTATGAGAAACAGTGATAACAACAAAATAGTGGTTAATATAAAAATGGTGATAACAACAAATGCTTAAGAGGATATAGAGATACTGGATCTCCCATACATTGCTAGTGACAGTTATTTGACAATTTCTTAACAATTTGAACACAAGATAGTGATCCCATCTAGCCAGGGAACTTGATGGTACAGTTCGGCCTGATTTGAGACCCCAAACAACAAGCCTTACTTGGCTTAGGACATAGTTATACTGCCCACCTGGGCAGCGAAGTTATTTTTAGTCCTGTCTACTGCTACATGCAGCCCACAGTCCCATCCCATCGAGCAACCTGGCAGAGGACCTGGGAAACTGATGAGCCAGCAGCACGTAAGCAGAACCCCCACCAGTGATCCCACTCATCCACAAAGCCCAGCTGGTGAACCCATTAGGCCAGGGAAGCTGGTACACAGTTTTATCTTATTCAGCTTCCTAGCCAGCAAGATATGCTTGCTGTGGAGTCTGTTACACAGCCCCACTCAGGCTTCAGAAGCAAATACAAAGGCCTGCTTAGCACTGAATACAGCCTGCAAGCCCACCAAAGAGGAAGCCTAACCAGAATACCCGGGAAACTTCATAGCCTCACCTACAGCTCCACTTACGCCAGCACTGGAGCAGAGCGGTGAGCTACCGTGACACCACCAAAGGAAAGTAATAAAGCTCCAGTAACTAAACTTAAAGAAATAGAGACTTATGAACTATCTGCAAAGAATTTGGAATAGTGCTCTTACAGAAATTTACTAAACTCCAAGGAAACACACACGATTAAATGAAATGAACAAAATGAGAAGTTCAACAAAGAAGTAAAAACCATTTAAAAATACCCAGAAATTTTAAAGTTGAAAACTACAATCAATGACTGGCCTGAAGAATTCATCAGAGAGCTTGAACATCAGACTCAATCAAGCAGAAGAAAGAATCAGTCTACTAGAAGGAGGAGCTCAAAGAAAAATAAAGAACGAAAAAGAGTGAAAACAGACTTTAGAGTCATAAGACACCATCAAAAGAACAATATATGCATTACGAGAATGCCAGAATAAGGAAGAGAGAGGAGAAGGGCCAGAAAGTACTTTTAAAGCAATAATGGCTGAAGACTTCCCACACCTGGGGAGAGAAATGGATGTCCAGAGTCACGAAGCCCAAAGGATCACAAATAGGTTCAGCCCAAAAAGGGCTGCACATTATGATGGCATTGTCTAAAGTCAAAGACAGGATGCAGCAGAAGAGCAAAACATCAGACCCCCACCCCCAATAAGACTACGGGCAAAAATTCTGTAGAACAAGGCAACATATTTAAAATGTTGACAGGAAAAAATGATCAGCTAAGAATATTATACCTGGCAAAGCTGTCTTTCATAAAAAATGAGAGATAAGGACTTTCCAAAAGAAAAAAAAAACCCAAATGCTATGGGAGTCCATTACCACTAAACCTGCCTTACGAGAAATACTAAAATAAGTTCTTTAAGCAGAAATTGATGCCAATTAACATCATGAAAACATATGAATGTAAATATAACACTAACTGACAATAGTAAATATAGTGTCAAAGTCAGATTCTCTAATATTGTAATGGTGGGACATAATTCATTGACAACTCTAATTTAAAAGTTAACAAACCATTGTAAACTGGTTATGGTTATTAAAATAACCATAAATACAATAATTTGTTACAGAGTACATACGGTAAAATTTATGTAAATTGAAACATCAGTCCTGGCTGGTGTGGCTCAGTGGACTGAGCACTGGCCTGCGAACCAGAGTCACTGGCTCGATTTCCAGTCAGGGCACATGCCTGGGTTGCGAGCCAGGTACCCAGTAGGGGATGCATGAGAGGCGACCACACACTGATGTTTCTCTCCCTCTCTTTCTCTCTCCCTTCTCCCCTCTCTAAAAATAAGTAAATAAAATCTTTTAAAAAAACTTTTAAAAAATAAATAACCTAAAATACATAGGGGGAGCAAAATTGTCCCATTTACATATGTTATAAAAATTAAGTCATGAGCTTAAAGGGTGTTACACTTTATGTAAGCCTCATGGTAACCAATAAGGAAAAACCTGTAGGAATTACACAGAATATTATGATACAGGAGTATAACAATATTACTCTAAAATGTTGTCAAGTCACAAAGAAGACAGAAAGATAAAAAGAAACAAAGGATCTACAAAACAGTCAGAACACAACAACATGGCAATGGCAAGACTTAACCTAGTAATAATTACTTGAAATGTAAATGGATTAAAGTCTAAATCAAAAGACAGAATGGCTGAATGGATTAAAAAAAATCCAACAATAAGATGCAAACGGGAGACTCACTTTGGCAAACAGATTGAGAGAAAAGGCATGGGAAAAGGTATTTTAAGCAAATAGTAACCAAAAGAAAGCAAGGGTAGCTGTACTTATAATAGACAAAATAGATTTGAAGCTAAAAATCATCAAAAGAAACAATGAAGGTCACTATATAATGATAATGGGGTCAATCATCAAGAAGATACAAAAATTGTAAATGTTCATGCACATAACATCGGAGCATCAAAACATATAAAGCAAACACTAACAGAACTAACAGGAAATATAAACAGCATTACAGTAATAATTGGGGATTTTAATACAACACTTTCAACAGTTTCCAGGCAGAAAATCAGTAAGGAAGCAGAGGATTTGAACAGCACTATAGACCAATGAGAACAAAGAGATATTTACAGAACATTCTGTCCAGGAAGAGCAGAATAACCATTTTTCTCAAGCATAAAGAGAACATTTTCTAGGATAAAGACATATGTTAGGCCACAGAGCAAGTCTCAGCAAATTTAAGATGACTAAAAACACACCTATTCTGTTTTTTAGCCACAATCATATGAAACTAGAAATTAGTAACAGGAGGCAAACTGGCAAATACTTGGAAATTCAACAACACACTCTCGAACAACCAACGTATCAAAGAAGAAGTGAAGTAGGAAATAAAAAATATTGTGAGCCCTGGCTCAAGTCAGTTGGAGCATCTCCCATACACCAAAAGGTTGTGGGCTGGATCCCTGGTCAGGGCATACACTAGGCTGCAGGTTTTACCCCTGGTTAGGGTGCATATGGGAGGCAACTGATGTCTCTCTCTCTCTCCTTCCTTTTCTCCCTCCCTCTCT
>VMDR010031261.1:0-12102 GCA_007922815.1 Macrotus californicus | reverse complement strand
GTAAAGCAATAAGGGGACCCAAGAACAAAATAAAGAATTGCTGCTTTCTCCTAGGAGATTATAAATATGAAAAAGCATTTTAAGATGTGCTAAAATTAGAGTTTTTAAATTCTATGTGTTTATTAACACTCTAGGTAATTTTTACTGAGGTGGGAGAGTATTTTTTAATAAGAATAGGTCTATGTAGCTCAAATTTCCCATTTGTTGAACCTCTCCAAGTGATCACACTAATGGAATGTGGGTGTATTTTATTGAAAGCATGTTATAACTCAGTGCAGTTTAATATAAAAAAAACATCAATTATAAGGATGATTGTCTACCTATTAAGCAGTGTAGTCGCTCACAGCACTGGAAAAGATTAGAGACTACATTGTCTAATAACTCAATTCTTAGAATTCTATAGCTGATTTCATTAGTATTTGAACAGATAACTCTTAGATTATTTGCTCTTTCACAGGTAATAGCAGATAATATTTATTAAATACATATTAACATTTTCAGTGCTCACAATAACCTTGTGAAGGTTGGTTCTGTTATTATCTCCATTTTATGAATGAAGAATCTGGTTGGGAGAGATTAAAGATGGTAAAGCTAGTAAAAGACAAACCCAAGAAATCAACTCACAGCTGCTTTTTATGTAAATGTTAAGAGATAACCTGAAAATGCTGTAGTTAAGGAAGCTCACTTTCTGCCTAAGTCAGATCTTCTGTTGATACAGAACAGATGTTAACTTTTTTAAAAGAATGCTGTAATATCTCTTGGTATTACAATGTTTACATCAGTCCAGACATCTCAACAGAGAATTGGTGCTCCTAATAAGAAGAGTAAAATAAGTCACTGATTTTTAAAGATTGCTGCTAAGTGTCAGGCTCTGTTCCAAAAGCTTTACTTTCTTAATTCATTTACATCTTACAACATGTGAGGAGGCATCATTATTATCCTCATTCTATGCATGAGTAGACGAAGGGAGAGCAGGTGTTAGTTTCTTAAGGGCATACAGCTAAGCAGTGAAGATAATGTCGATATTGAGGGTCTGGGCACAGAACAGGTTCTTTTCTTCTGTATCTGGTAATCTTGCAAAGTAAGAAATTGTTTCTGATATACTCGTGCGTCTGTTAATACAACAGTGTGCAAGGTGGGGACTCACTGCTTTGCTTCGGGAAAACTTAAATAAAATTCACAATTTCAATAGGATTCCTTATTGGTCATAGTAATATGCAACATTAATTATCTTGTATGTTATTAGAGAAGTATTTCATTATAATAAATCTCTTGGTATGCGAATTTTTAGCAGATATATATTGGTGCACATTTATTAGCCATTAAATAGTTAGCTTTTCTTCAAATTATCTTATTCTTAGTAATTTAATAATTAACACTTCTCTTGTATAATTTTTAAAGTATTTGTGTAATAATAGTTATATAAATTATACACAATGGGGCAATATTATCTACATTTAAAAAGATAGAGACGTTTAAGAGCTCTTAGAAAGGAAAAGATAATTTTATGCTAGAACATTTTATTCTGGTCAGATAGTAAAATGAGACACCCAGGGCAGATAGAGGTCAAACGCATTTTCTCTCGATTAAGTGAAATGCGGAAGCTATGTATTATTAAACACATATGGACAAGCTAACATGCGTTAAGCACCTCCTCTATATATGAAGAAAAATCCCTCCTTCTGCAGACAATGGGGCTTAAAAAGATTGAAGAATCCAGTCAAGGTCATCATTAGGAGGTGGCTGCGCTGAGATTTGAATCCAGATCTATCCCCAAAGCTCATTCTCCTTCTGGCAGGTCAGCCTGCTTCATCAAGGCCACAGACATTGGCTTGTTTTTTAATTGGGATTTTCTAAATTTATTTTGAGAAGATTAGATAAAGCTGTTGGATTTATCTGCAGAATGTGTCAGCTGTTTAATCTGTAGAGTATATTTTAAAAACCGATTGAACAGAAGTTAACTAATGCTGTTTACTTGACTATATCCTGGAAAAAAGAAAAAGTTGTTTCCGTTGAGCTATAAAAATCTCTTCCCTCTTCAGCTGTGTTCTCAGGGCCTTCCGTTTCCCCATCATAAATGAGTCCACCCACACAACGTAAAATGCAAGTGAGAAAAATAACGATTATAAACTCAATGCATTTGGAAGTCATATTGCAGAATGCATGTTTATTTGTTATTATGTGTGACTCCTTCATTTAACAAACATTTCTTGAACACCTACAGTGTGCTGCATTCTGAGCTGGGAACTGATAATACAACAGGGATGAAAATGAATAACTGTTCCCATGAAGTTTACATTCTAATGGGAGAAAATCAATTAATAAACAAGTTAACAAATATATGGAATCAGAGTGGAGAGTGCTGTAGAAAAGCACATATCAGAGTTAAGGAAAACAATACCAGAAGAAGGCTCCTGACCCCCAGTTGGGAGACTTCAGATATTTATTTAGAGGACCCAGGAAAGACCTCTATAATCAAATAAATTTGAACAGAAATATGAAGGAACTTAGTGAGAACATTTCAGGAGGAATGGACTTAAACTATAAAGTCCCTACAGGTGAAGAAAGGACCTTTATATGGTCAAGATCCAGCAAGAGGGTCAGTGTAACCAGCATGTAATAAGCATGCAGAGATGTCAGGGGAGGCAATAGGACAGGCAGCCAGGGTCAGGCCACGTAGGGCTTGGTTGTAACAGCACTAACAGGACTTTGCTTTTCCTCTCACTATCAGAGGGTTGGAATGATCTAACTAACTCTTTGGCACCTTCTTTGGGGAGATCATGGGAGATAGACTAGGGCAGGAAGAAGGGAGACAGAAGATGACTAGTTGGATGGTTATTGCAATAGTCTGAGCAAGAGATATTTCTAGCTTGGCTCTGGATGGCAGTACTGGATATGGAGGAGATCAATGGTAATTTTGTGATATTTTATGTTTGTGGTATCGCTAGTCATCCAAGAGGGAAGGAGCTGGATATTTCAATCAGGGCTTCAGAGGAGACAGACATTGAGAAAGTTAAGATAGGAGAGACTGGGTGAGTGCATGTACTGAGAAAGAGGAGATGGAGATAGAGGGAAGCTACAGAGAGAACAGAGAGGTGAGGAGAAAGGTGAGCACTTCAGCAGTCAGGGATATAAGGTGGGTTCAGGAATGGAAAGAGAGCAAGTGGCTGAGTTGATGGCAGGTGACACAGGGGGGAGTGTCCTGGATGCCCCAGGAAAGCATGTGTTTTAAGAAGAGGGTGAAACAGAGTTCTGAATGGTGCCAGGAGCAAATGGAACATGGTTCTGAAAACTGACCGCTATCAACATGCAGGTCCCCATGGCCTCGAAGAGAACTGCCTTTCAGGGTAGGAAAGTATGATTGAAGTTATAGTTCAAGACGGAATGAGAGGAGAGGAAGTGGATAACTCAAGAAACTTTGCTGCAAACGAAAGCAGAAACACAGGATGATAACTGGAGAAGGTTGTTGGGTCCAGATAATTGTTAATCAGAAGTTTTGAAACATAAGTGGAAGAGATAACGTGTTTGAATACTACAGAGAAAAAAAACCAAGATAATGTGAGGGGGAGGGGGGAGAATCGCTGGGGTCCTGTGTTTGAGGACCTAAAATGAGAACCCATGTGCCTTCCTGATGGGAAGCTGCTTAGACAGCTCGTGTATGGAGACAAGGCAGCCAGTCAATGCCAAGGGCCCCAGCTAATGGATGTTTCTGAGCACATAGGGATGTTTCTTTTCTTTCTTTTTAATTTTCACCCAAGTTTTACTGATGGAGAATTGATATATAACTTTGTACTAGGCTAATGTGTACAGCGTGATTTGATACATGTGTATATTGCGTATTAATTACAACTGTAGGTTTAGTTCACACGGATCGAGTCACGTAATGGCAATTTTGCGTGCGATGAGAACTTTTAAGGTCTACTCTCTCAGCAACTTTCAGATGGACAGTGCGATGTGGCTAACTAGAGTCATCGTGCTGTATGCTAGTACATACCCAGACCTTATTTAGTTTATAAACAGAAGTTTGTATCCTTTGACTGCCTTTACTCATTTCTTCTGGTTGTTACTTTTCATCATTGCCATTTTCTCAGTGAGATAGGAAAGCACGATTTGTTGGTGCAGATGGAGATTCGATAGAGATTTGAGCGGAGAGTGAAAGCAAGAACTAGTGAGCAAGGAGAGTGGAAGGGTGAATTGACTGGGAAATGGGGTAGGATTTTTGGGTAGGTACTATCTGCGATAATTACCAGAGCTAGAATTTTCATTTTTATTTTTTGTATAGGTCTATGGGGATGAGAGAAAGAAAAATTTCTAGCCAAGTTTGTTCTATTCCTTTATCATTCTCTTAATAAATGATTTGTTCTATTTTAAAAGTTCCAAAATAAGCACAATATTTTTTGTTAAGATGCATATTTTCCATAGGAGTCCTAAAAGAATTATGAGCACAATTCACCTATTTAAACCTAATTTTTGTTTCCAAACTTGTACTGGTATGAAATATATGTAAATGAATGAAATTCTAGTGAATTCTAGTCAGTCTTTAGGAACTGATCCAAATTCCAATTCCTTCTTGTATGATACTTTACAGAATGTGTTATCAGTGTAAGATTCCTTCAACTCACTTGACATGAACTTGTAAGTACAGGCCACTGGGGAGAGCTAGCTATTTTTCTTTCTCTCTTTTATTAAAGATTTTATTTATTTATTTATTTAGACAGAAGGGAAGGAGAAAGAGAGGGAGAGAAACATCATTGTGTGGTTGCCTCTCATGTGGACCCCACTGGGGACCTGGCCTGCAACCCAGGCATGTGCCCTGACTGCTAATCGAACCGGTGACCCTTTGGTTCATAGCCCACACTCAATCTACTGAGCTACACCAGCCAGGGCTATTTTCCACTTCTTTAAATAGAAACAGGACTTTTGGCCAAGATGGAGGCATAGATAAACACACTGTGCCTCCTCACACAACCCAAAGAAGGACAACAACAAATTTAAAAGCAAAAAAAAACAACCAGAACTGATAGAAAATTAAACTGTATGGAAATCTGACAACCAAGGAGTTAAAGAAGAAACATTCACCCATACCTGTAGGAGGGATGGAGACAGGCAGCCGGGTGGAGAGGACTCATGGCAAGGCGGCGGCTGGCAGACAGGGTAGCTGGCGGAGTGGGTGGTCCCATATTCACACCTGGATAAACCAGGAGGAACAAATGGGGAGCAAGACAGACCAGGCAACTGAGGGGAAATAAAGCCTCTAAACCTCCATCTGAAAACACCTGTGGGGGTTGAGGCACCAGGAGAAACTCCCAGCCTCACAGGAGAGTTCATTGGAGAGACCCACAGGGTCCTAGAACATACACAAATCCACCCACCTGGGAATCAGCACCAGAAGGGCCCAATTTGCTTGTGGGTAGAGCAGAAGTGATTGAAAGCTGGCAGAGAGCTAACCAAGTGGCACTGTTCCCTCCCTGACCCCTCCCCTACATACAGCAACACGAGTTGCCCCACCTGGCGAATACCTAAGGCACTGCCCACTGCCCCTTAATACGTAACAGGTGTGCCCAGACCAAAAAAAAAAAAAAGCCCAAATGAAAGAACAGATCAAAGTTCCAGAAAAAATACAACTAAACAACAAAGAGATAACCAACCTATTGAATGCACAGTTCAAAACACCGGTAATCAGGATGCTCACAGAATTGGTTGAGTGTGGTGGCTAAATAGAGGAAAAAATGAAGGCTATGAAAAGTGAAATAAAGGAAAATGTACAGGGAACCAACAGTGAGAAGGAAACCAGGACTCAAATCAATGGTGTGGACCAGAAGCAAGAAAGAAATATTCAACCAGAACACAATGATAAAACAAGAATTCAAAAAAATGAGGAGAGGCTTAGGAACCTCTGGGTCTTTTTTAAATGTTCCAAAATCCGAATCGTAGAGGTGCCAGAAGGAGAAGAGGAAGAGTTATTTGAAAGAACTTATTTGAAAATTTATTTGAACAAATAATGAAGGAGAATTTCCCCAATCTGGCAAAGGAAATAGACTTCTAGGAAGCCCAGGAAGCTCAGAGAGTCCCAAAGAAATTGGACCCAAAGAGAAACACACCAAGGCACATCATAATTACATTACCTGAGATTAAAGTTAAGGAGAGAATCTTCAAAGCAGCAAGAGAAAAGGAGACAGTTACTTACAAAGGAGTGCCCATAAAACTGTCAGCTGACTTCGCCAAAGAAACCGTGCAGGCAAGAAGGGGTTGGAAAAAAGTATTTGAAGTCATGAAAGGCAAGGACCTACATCCAAGATTACTCTATCCAGCAAAGCTATCATTTAGAGTGGAAGGGCAGATAAAGTGCTTCCCAGATAAGGTCAAGTTAAAGGAGTTCATCATCACCAAGCCCTTATTATATGAAATGTTAAAGGGACTTATCTAAGAAATTGAAGATCAAAAAATAGGAACAGTAAAATGACAACAAACTCACAGTTATTGACAACTGAACCTAAAACAAAAACAAAAACAAACTAAGCAAACAGCTAGAACAGAAACAGAATCAGGGAGATGGACATCGCATGGAGAGTTATCAGCAAGGGAGGGGCAGGGAAAGAAAGGGGGAAAAGGTACAGGGAATACGTAGCATAAATGGTAGGTAGGAAATAGATAGGGGGGGTTAAGAATAGTTTAGGAAATGTAGAAGCCAAAGAATTTATATGTATGATCCATGGACATGAACTAAAGGGGGGGAGGGGATTCATGTGGGAGGGGGTGTGCAGGGTGGAGGGGAATAAAGGGGAAAAATGGGACAACTGTAATAGCATAATCAGTAAAAATAGGAAAGGTAAAAAAAAGAACAATAATGATCGTTGTCTATATTTCTGCATTATTTCACTCTTTTATAGTGAATTATTTCATAATGAGATACAATAAAAAGGGTTTTTTTTGAAATACAAACTTAAATAGAATTAAAATAAATAAATAAAACAAACAGGAAAATTAGTGCAAAAAATTAATATCTTCCAACTGACATATATGCCATTTTACTATCAGAAATTAACTGCTTGACAGATATGAGTGATAGAATCCTAGAATGTTGAAACTGGAAAACATCATTGAGATCATCAGTTACAATTCACTTAATTCATAAAAGATAAAACTAGGACACAGAGAGTTAAGAAATTTGCTAATAATCTTACATCTGCCAATGAACTTAAATAAAGATCTCTTTATTATTAAGATCAGACTGGTGCTCTTCTCATTCATCACAGTGTATCACTTATGTCTTTAATACTGCTCTTTCTCTTTAATGATATAACAAATCACTATTTGATTATATAATTACTCACATTACTTAACTATGAATTTGTTTGCATATTAATTAAGCAACCAGTGCATGTCCAGTAGAGTGCTTTGTTCTATGGCTATTGTTGCATGTGGTTAAAGGAATGTGTCGCAAAAATTCACGTCCACCTAGAACCTCAGAATATAAGCTTATATGGAAATAGGATCTTTAAAATGTAATTAAGGAGAGCCAAACATAAGATCATATGAATTAGGGTGAGTCATGAATCCACTGAGAATATTCTTATAACAGAAAAAAGACACACAGGGACACAGAGAAGGTGAGGTGATAGTAGAAGCAGAGACTGGAGTGATATAACTACAAGCCAAGAAATGCCAATGATTGCCAGCAACCACCAGAAGCTCGAAGAGAGACCTGGAGCTGCTTTGCCCTCAGAAACTGCAGAAGGAACTAAAATTGCTGTGACCTTGATTTCGGACTTCCAGCATCCAGCCTCCTGAACTGTGAGACCATAAATTTCTGTTGTTAGCAGTCACCCTGTTTGTGGTGATGTGTTAAGGAACTTCTAGGAAAGTGGTACATTATAGAAAGAAATATCAAAGCCAATGACCTGAAAATTAGTAAAATAAAGGAAACAGAAAAACAAACAGACAAAACAATTAGTTCATTTATATCCATTACTAGTCATCACCTTAAAACCTACCCACTCAGTTGATAAGTGTGTCCCTTCTTCCTTGTAATTAGACTGGAAAAATGAGGTGTTTTTTTAATCATTTTTAATGTAGACCACAGCCTATATCACAAAGCCCACGGGATACAGTATTGGGGACATTCAGTAGAAAGTTCTTCAGAATTGATCACGTATATTTATTTTCATGCCAGTACTGGAGCATAATACTTTTATCATGTTTACTGAAATCTGCCTGGAAAAGGTGGTAACATAAGTGGATATAACAGTAATTATTTGATAAGTATTGATCGCGACTCTGCACCAGTCTCTTTGTTAAGGGACTCTCCATTTTTTATATTTTTGTTCATTTAACTAAAAAGCATCAGCATTAGTACCTGTGTTCATTTTCTATAATTGCATGACAGGTTACCACAGCTTAGTGACTTAAAACAACACGTGTTTATTATCTCACAGTTTCCCTGGGTCAGGAGAGTGGGCCTGGCTGAGCTGAGTTTTCTGCTCAGGGTCTCAAAGCTCATTCAGGTTGTTGGCAGAATCCAGTTCTCTGCAGTTATTAAACTGATACCCTTGTGTCGTTTGTTTTGTTTTGTTTTTTGCTGGCTGTCAGTCACAATCTGGGGGAACCACTCCCTCTCTGGAGGGGCCAGCCTCTTGGCTCGCCCCCTAGCAGTTCACACCACGGCTGTTGGCTGTCTTCTAGGCCAGCAGGAGAGCACACCTGTCTCTCTCTCTCCAAGTCTCCAACTTTATCTGCCTCTGACCCAGATATAAAAGCCTCATCCTGAGATTGGGTGAGTCCTACTTCAAAGTTGAACAGAATGTAGAAGTAAGTTGATTTGTTATGTGATCCAATTAGTGACCTGATCTGGAGAATTTAGAGTAAATTTTGTGTCCCAATTAGAAAAGATAAGGCACCTCAGGGTTGGGAATAAGGCTGAGAAGCACTATTACTAGCTAAGCTCTGGTTTAGGTTTCCCATGTTTATTTTGTTTGGCTTTTCAATGATTGACAATTAGTGAATTCTGATAGTTGTTTCTTTAGCCACCTATCTAGGATGATAGTGTGGTTTGTGGCTTTTTCCTTATTATCTAGAATGTACAACGTCCCTCATTTCCTACTGAATTTCCTCGGGACAACTCCTTGCCTGAAATTTATCTTTTGCCAACTACAGCCAAATATTTCATTACAGAATTGATTTTATTTTCTCCTCCATGGACACATTCCATAGATACTACCCACCCAGCATGACACCTGTTAAGCAACCCTATAAATCATTCTCCTACTCAGTTGCCTTGCCACCATTCAAGAGAAACCTGGGGTAATTGATCCTGATGTAGTCTTTCCAGAAGATCTATTTCACCAACCAAAAGGGACTTTTCAGCTGTCCCACTAAATTCTCTCAACACTCTTCAAGTGATATATAGCAACACATGCTTTTTCCAAGGGGAAAGAGATTTTTGACAGTTTTCACTTCAGAAGAAAGTTACCTGAAACAGAGTAATCATGGTCTTTTCTAAGCTGTTCTTAAGTCCATGTTCAGCATCACTGATTTCCCTGCGAGCTCTTTGGAGAGGTTTTCATACCCCCTGGCCTGCTGTAAACCAATCACTGATGATCACCGGTGCTTTATTAGGTCACTAAATTATCGCCCTTAGCTCTGGCTTTCTGAGCCTGGTCGTTACAGCAAGAACTTAATTTCATGGTTGTCTTAAAAACAAAGTTAGGTACATCTTCAGTTTTCTATTTTATTTTTTACTTGAAAGCAAGATTAGTACCATTGACTCAGTACCTGAGCCTTGGATTTCTCGATAAACTCTTACAGAGTTGACAGCCAGATTAAAGACCAAGATTGTAGCCCAGATGCTAAGAAAAGAGTGGAGAAGGGCTGTTCAACTCTATCATTATATCATCTGCTCTAACACTTTGTTGGAAGATCATAAGTGCACTTGAGATGTTAGGCAAACCCTTATTATTCAACAAACAGCAGCGTGACAGGGGTGCTTATTCATCCAGTTTTTCAATGTGTTAATTTTTATCTTGTTAATTGTGACTGAAACTCAAAATTATTAAGCATTCTTAAAACAAACACCCCTATCAGCATGCTATGTGAGAAGCAAATCAAAGTCAGGTCCTGGGGTTAAGAAAATAGTGTTAAAAGGTTTCTTAAGAATATCTAATTGCATCATTGACATCATAGTGCTCTTTTAAGACAATCAGCTTAAATTAAGAACAATGAACCTGAAACTTGAGCATTACATTTTTCCTAATAAGAAATGCATTTTAAAGAAGACTCTAATTTGCAGTTTGGTCTCAAGTTTAAAATATTTACTATCTAGCCTTTTACAGAAACATTATGCCTATATCTATGTTTGAACATCTACAGAGATGGAAAAAGAAAGTTTGCAAAGTGGTTAAGCACATCAACTTTATATTCAAATAGGGCTTAACTGAGTCCATGAACTACTGTTCATTGAATCTATGAGCCTAGACAAATCACTTGCTCTCACTAAACTTCAGTTAAGGTATCTGTAAGCATGACTTATCATGACATTACACTGTGGTTAATAATAATGATAAAGTCATTACATATTTCACAAGGTCCCTACAAAAACGAAGTTGCCAGGCTCCTAGAAAGGTCTAAAGAATTATCTATTACAGTAAATGAATACTCAGGTGCTCAATCTATTTTTACATAGAAAATCAATTTTTAGCAACCCTCAAGATCCTCATAAACACACAAGCAAAATGCACATACTACCAAATATTTCAAGGAAGAGTTTGGAGACCAGACCTTCCCTGTTCAGAGTTCTTTGTTTGTTTGTTTATTTGATTGTTTTTGGTAATGGCCAGGGTTCAGGTAGAACAGGTCACTATGTTCAATTACAGTCTGTGGTAAGTTGCAAGTTTGCATAGCTGAGCACCTGGAGACTTTTGGAAGGGAGCCCAGAGCTTTTGGATCTGGTTCTGGATCCAGATTTCACAATATTTCACAACTTGTTCCAGAAGCCCACTCTCTTCGTGCCCCTCACTTCCAGGAAGTGGCAGATGAGTTTGACCACTAGAAGAGAGCATACATTCCAGGTGCCCAGTTGGAATGGATCTTAGTCCCTGCTAGAATGCACTAGCTTTCAAGTGACGTGACTGAGAACCCCACACACCTGGCACTTCAGGCTTATCTCCTGTTGATTTTTCAATTTGCATGAAAAAGGAAAGTTACCCAGCCTGATCTCTGAGTCAGCAGGCCTTGGCTAAGAACTAGCACCAACATCATTTATAAGTACCTTGTGAAGACTCTTTTTCCAAACTGCCAAAGGACACTTTTATGCCCAAAGAGGGCTGCTGTCAGCCTGAGGATTGCAAGAAAAAAATCCAGGGCTGATGCCCGGTGCGGGAAGCACCAAGCTGAGCTGTTGTAAAGGCTGGAATTAGGCCTCTTTTCTCTCCCTTCAAAAAGGCCAGAGGGAGGATAAACCAGTGACTTTCTCTCTGTGTCACACTGTGTATTCTGCAGCCCTGAGGAAGGCTTTCAAAGCAAGGCATGCTGGGCACAGAATAAAACTGTAACGTAAAACACTGGCAAAATGGAGTAGGTTAAATTATAATTGCTTTAACCGTCTGATTTGTCAGCAACTAGGAACTCTTTGTCTCAGTAATCACATCGATTGGAGAAAAGTTTCCATTTGTAATTGAGTGACTTTTTTCTAGGGGAAATAAAATGCACCAAACAGCAAAAATTACCTGAAATATTTTACATTGGCATTCCCTAATGCCAAAAGATACTGTACCTTCTTAATAGAAAAAAGGTTGAAGACGTGGTTGATGTACTTTATGATGGCTGTATTTTCCTTAGATGAGTAGCTGCTTTTTACGACTATTCTAAAGGCAAACAAGAAGATTATTGGCACACCTCATTAATGATCACTGTTCAGCAAGTGCGTGCTCCTAATTTTCTGTATCCATAAACATGTCTTGTCTTTATCTGAATAAAAAATAATATAGTTCCTGCCAGAATTTATACTAGGGTACTGGTGTTTTATAAATATAAATTATGCTAAAATTTTGATATTTGAAAAGAATAAATTACAATAGTGATAATATTGCCTGCAGTGTGTTTATAATA
>VMDR010031260.1:0-12100 GCA_007922815.1 Macrotus californicus | reverse complement strand
ACAGCTAAAGAAAACATCAACAAAATGAATGAAAAAAATGAGCCATATGGGAAAATATACTTGCCAATAATACCTCAGACAAGGGTTTGATTTCCAAACTAAGTAATGAACTCACACGACTCCACACCAGGAAGACAAACATCCAATTAAAAAAGGGGCAAAGGACCTTCACAAACACTTCTCCAAGGACACACAGATGGCCCATAGACACATGAAAAAATACTCAGCATCACTAGCCATCAGAGAGATGTAAATTAAAACCACAATGAGATACCACTTCCCACTGATAAGAATGCCTATCATTAACAAATCAACAAACAATAAGTGTTGACAAGGTAGTGGAGAAAAGGGAACCCTCGTGCACAAATCATGGGAAGGCAGACTGGTACAGCCACTGTGGAGGACAGTATGGAATTTCCTCAGAAAACTAAAAATGGAACTGCCTTTTGATCTGACAATTCCACTGCTGGGATTATACCCTAAGTATCTTGAAACACCAGTTTGAAACAACCTATGCACCCCAATGTTCATAGCAGCACAATTGACAATAGCCAAATGCTGGAAGCAGCCTGAGTGCCTATCAGTAAACGAGTGGATCAAAAAACTGGTACATTTACATAATGGAATACTATGCAGTAGAAAGAAAGGAGGAGCTCCTACCCTTCGCAAGAACATGGATGGAACTGGAGAGCGTTATGCTAAGTGAAATAAACCAGGCAGTAAGGGACAAATATCATATGATCTCACCTATAAATAGAACCTAATCCACAAAACAAACAAGCAAGCAAAATATAACCAGAGGCATTGAAATTAAGAACAAACTGACAGTAACCAGAGGGAGGAGGGAGAAAGATAATGGAGATAAATAGAGGAAGGAGAAAGTCAAGGAACATGTATGAAGGATACATGGACAAAGCCAAAGAGGGTAGGTTTGAGGTTGGGAGGTGGGGATGGGTGGAGTGGAGTGGCATGGTGGGGGACAAATGGCGATAACTCTACTTGAACAAAAAAAAAATAGTAAAACTAGTCATGAATAACATTGCAGTTGTATAGCTTGCCAGAGATATACTGCCAATTATCAGCAATGATTTATCTTTTTCCACTTTTATTGTATTTTTTCCTTACCATTTATCCTCCCATACCCTCTTCCACCTCTACCTCCCCCTTGCAATCACCACACTGTTGTCCATGTCCATGAGTTCTTTCTTTTTTTTTCTTTGTTGTTTGATCCCTCTACCCCTGTGTCCCAGCTCTGGGGTAAGGGGGTTGGTGGGTAGCAATGATTTTAAGAAGGGGAGATAGATAGGTAGAGAAGTAGGGAGAGAATGAATATATTGTGTCTCTATTTTATCCATAAGGATATGAAGAACCTACACTTGTAATTTTACTTGTAATTTTTTTTCTTATATAACTTTCAAAACAAAGGAAAGGCCACTGTTTTCCAGAAAAGTCTTGGTTCTCTTGATTAGTAGTCTGTGCTTGCTGTGGAGTGATAAGAATTTCATCTTGCAAAGTAAATTCTTGGAGATGTATATTGTAATCGTCACATGATGATGGGACAAAAGCTCACCAAGCATTGTTGACAACTACTCTGGCTACTGAAATTTTTCTCTTCAGAGAACAGGTTACTAATATTGTATGAGGCTAGTTATATAGGCTACCTTTGAACTTGTACAATGAAAGTGGAAAAGCAATCATTGCTGGGGAGTGGGGTTGGGGAAGATCAGAACTTTTATATTAACTTTGATAACAGTCATGGGCAGACTAAAGAAAAATACTAGTATCAGACAAGCTTCTCTCTTACTCTCTCTCATTCTCTCTGTCTTTCTTGCTCTCTTAAATCTATCTTGAAAGAGAGAGCTCAAATCAGGCAGCTAGAAAACACATGCAAACTCTTGATTGTAGTAAATCACCTAAGAGCAGACAGGTGCATGATACAACAGATGGCTCTGAAGAATGTGGAAATACAGCAGCAGAGATGCCAAGAGAAATCCTCTCCCAAATGCCAGGCTCCTGTTTGAGTTTGTGCCAGGGGTTAGAGCTTAAAGGCTTTACAAAAAGTCATTTTGTTTCCAGTGCAACTTTGCATTTTTAAACCTCCCTCTTTTATATCCATTTGAAATGAATTTTGCATTCTCTGATTCATTTTCTATTTCACAGAAACACTTTCCTTTCTAAATATTAAAACTTTCTTCACCTAGGTCTTTTCAGAATTATTGATATTTTTCACTTCTTCGCTCTATGGCATTTTGGTGAGTTTGATTAAAATAAACTTTCCATTTCCTCTTTCATCTAATTCCTTTCAAAAGTGTGTGGAGAACATATTTTTCCCCTAGGAGAGTTATCTAAATTTTAAATGGCAAATTTAATTTCAACACGTATTTATTAAATGTTTATCATTGTTAACATACTACTCTAGGAGTTATGAGAGATACAACCAAAAAGGACAAACATGGAATCTTTCCTCAAATTTCTTATGATTTAATAATATATGAATTTTTACTAGTTATAAAATTTGGAGAGCAAGATAAGTGGATGAATATCAATAAAATAAAATAATATCAGTGTTATAATATATGAGTAAGTCCTAACAATAATGCAGGCAAATATTCTCTATAGAATCTTTTCTACGGCTTTAAAAGGCAGTAACTTCACATGTGGTGGTTTTTGCTCTGTCTCTCCTGCCATATCTTTACATTGGAAAGCATTCACGTATCTTTTATGTCAATTAATATTTTGTGTCCGTCTTTCTTAGATTACAGTTCTTTCACTCAGTTCTGTTAAATTAATAGCATCAGAGTGGATCTACTTCATGTGATTTTCATTTTTTTCTTTGAGGAGGCCCATGCCTGAAATGGCTCTAGTATATGATAATTGATGGGGTTATACTTGCTGGTCTACCAGTGAGCCCACCCCTTCCGCCATCTTCCCTGCCTTATTTCCTATAAGCAGAGGTAGTTAGCAAACCTGCCGCTGTGTGCCCATATGGAGAGGAAGGGCAGAGAAGTGGCTGAGGGCTGTCTCTGACTCATGTTGCCTGGGTTCAAACCCAGCTCTGTTGCTTATGAAATGAGCAGTCTGGGGCAAGCTACTTGCCTCACTGTTTTCTGTGTCAAATGGTGATACTACTCACATTTGACTCATACTCAGAAGATTAAATGAAGTGATTTCTGTAAAGTGTAAGAAGGGTATTAGGCACAGAGGGAACACTCAATAAATGTTAACTTTTATTTTTATTAGAGATGAACGGGCTTGTAGAAAAATTTCCCATTTCTACTTTTGCTTTTGAGAAAGAAACATTTTTTCCTATCTACCTTTTTCATTTCACATCTCTGTGGTCAGTATTTGCTGTGGAAGGTCATGAATAAATGTAGCAAATCGGGATGAAGAATGAAGAATTTGGGGTGTGGTTCAAGAAAACCGTGGCAGAGAGAAGAGGTAGAGAGAGGAGTTTTCACAAGTGCGGAGGCCAGGGTCGAAGAGTGAGAACCGAGTGTAAGCCCACCTCTGCCCCCAGCTGACCATCACTGGAAAAGTATGAACAGGTTTTGAGGATGCTGACAATTCTGATATTTAGGACAGTCATGTTACAAAAAGAAAGGCAGCCACCTCGATTACTACTATGGAGCTACCTGGCTGTGTGCTGCTGTGGGGCCCGGTTGTCCTGATAGAGATTGTTCCAGGATGGAGAACTTTAAAAACTTTGGGTGCTGAAGGCTTAAAGAGGGGCAACAGAGTCCGCTTTTTATAGACCTAGATAGCTTAGCATAGAAAGATATATCCAGAGTTGAAAAATTGGGATTATATACTATTGGGAAGTCTTGATTACCTAGTTTCATCTCTTACAAATTTTCTACCTCTTACAAATTTTCTACGACATGTAGATAATTGGTCTGTCTGCCTTAACATCTCTTGAGGTCTGAAGAATCCATCCCTCTGTTGGACAGCCCTGATTATCAGCAAGGCATTTAAACATTGAGCTACGGACAGTCTCCTGGTTGCAGAGTCCCTTCCTTAGGCTCCTCCAGCAGTTACATGTGTGTCTATCCTGACAATTATAATACAGAGTACTGTAGTTGAGTGTTTACTTGCTTCTCTCTCCCATTGGATTCTGAGTTCCTTGGGGACAAGTGATATGTCTTTCTCTGTTCCTCTAGGTCCTAGCCTGATGCTGATCAGATGTAGGTGCCCAGTAAATGTTAATATGCTAGAGTTATACTGAATGAAGCTAATCCCTTTAATAGCTGATAAGCTATCAAAATTTTAAGGAAAACATCCCTGGCTGATGTGACTCACTGGATGTGAGCTGAAAGGTCACTGCTTCAATTCCCAGTCAGGCATGTGCCTGGGTTGTGGGCCTGGTCCCCAGCAGGGGTTGTGAAAGGGGCAACCACACATTGATGTTTCTGACCCTCTCTTTCTCCTTCCCTTCCTCTCTTTCTAAAAATAAATAAAAAAGAAAAAACCCTTTATGGAAAACTGTTATAAACAAGTCTCAAGTAACATCTATGCATTCATCAACAATATTATTTGTGAAAATACAGCTTGGTATATATTTTTTCAAAATCATTTTTCCTGTCCTTGTAAATGTTTATATTTATGGTTTTTCCAGTTTGTGCACATCTTGAAGGATTCATAAGAGTGTTGGCCACAAGTGCTGGTTATGTCCTTACATCACTATTTCAAAGCTTCCTGTGGCTTACCTCAGGAAGTTTGAGTATTCACCCCAAGCAGAATGTGGTTTCTTTAATGTCAGGGAGACGTCTTTCTTCTTTGTAGTTCTTATACCCAGCAACAGCACCTGGCACTTTGTAAAATTGTTCAGTATACCCATTAATGCATGAGGAAATGAACATTTTCATTAAATTATTAAGTACAATGATTTTACTTTGAAAAAAAGGAAATCCTGTGTTTCTTTCACCTTTCCCAAAATATTTAGGAAGCACCCTAACCCCTCTAGGAATTTAACATTATTTGAAATCATTATGCCTTTAGTATTTCTGCTTATGATTGTTTCTTTCTTTGCTTGAGTGCACACTTTAATTTGTCTCAGACACTAAGTTTTGGAACCTATGAGCCATATGGTTAACCAAGTCATTGACCAGTAGGAAAATGCTTTCAGAGAGGCAGGTTTAGGGTTTCCAGAGGAAATAATTTCCCTTCTCAACACTGACAAGAACCTAGGATACTGTCTTCCTGCCTCCTGAAGTTAGTGACAGCAGTGAGTGTCTTCTGAGTCTATTGCAAAGGCAACCTTCCGCAGCAGCTTTAAAGAGGATGTGCTGGCCTCCAGAACATCCCATTAATTAAGGACTCACAGGGTGTTTTGCCTTCACTCTCCTCAGCGGCCTCTGCATCAGGTTTGGCTCCTCTTTCTTAGCAATGGAAACTGAATTTAGAATTCCAGGTAGAGGCTTTGCTCCCTGAGGAGCCCATGGACACGGCACTTTTCTGAACGTGTTCTTCCACGGAGCGTCTGTCAGCAGCGGTTAGCTTGTTAAAATGCGGGCATCTCACCATTCTGCTGCTCCCTTAGGAGCAGTGTCCACCCCTTAAGGAGGGAGTCTTTGGAGAAAGAGGTGTAATAGAAACACTCCTGGTTAATAAACTATAATTTTAATCATGTCCTCGTGAACATAAACCTTTTTCTCAAGTAGCCTATTGGTAGATAACGCCAATTTAAAGCCTTTTTGAGATAAGCTAGAGCATTAATATATACCTCACTGGGTTGTTAGGGCTGTTAAGTGAGCTAATGTGTTGAAAGTGGTTTGCACTATGGCTGAGAGGTAACAAGCAGTCAATAAAATTTAGCTGTTACTATTACCATTTCTATAATAATATATATGTCACATAAATAAACTTCTATTTATTTGAATAAGTTTCTAGAGAGCCTATGGAGAGAGCGATCATCTTATCACAATTTAGCCCAAAGATGAAAGTCATAAAAGTGGAGATTTAACATGCATTTTATATTCTATACATTTATTTTAAATATGTTAAGTTAGATACATTGTGAATAGAAGACAGATGTATGATAAGAATAAAGGAGCCATAAGATCATTTTAGAAGAGTGTGTGAACGTAAAAAGAGTTTGTTGTGTCACGAGGATGCCAGCCAGCATAACCCTGCACCTTCCTAGGACATAGTATTTTTTTCTATTTTAAAACCTGATGGGTTCTGATCTTGTTAGCTGACTTTAAAAGGCTATTTCCTTTTTTGACTTCAGTTTCAGCTTCAATGTGAGTTTAAAAGCTTAGTTAAGATATGTGGAGTTGGTAAGTATACATCTGACATGACACACCACATGTATATGACCATTGATCATTTTTCTGAATTGGTACATTTACACAACGGGATTCTACGCAGCAGAAAGCAAGGAGAAGCTCCTACCCTTTGCGGCAGCATGGATGGAACTGGAGAGCATTATGCTGAGTGAAATAAGCCAGGAGGTGAAAGACAAATAACTGTTGCTTATGAAGAAATTAACTATTTTACTTAAAATTCTGTTGAAAGAGGCAGAGAAACTTGTTTTCCAAAACTAGATATCAGCAAAGTAGGAAAGACGTTTGTTAAGCTCATGGTGCTGCTTTGGAATAGGTAGCACAGCCTGGTTTGTGAAATTGCTAATTATCTTGACATTTTTCTGGGCCTTGAACAGTTTCAAAATATATCTGCATATTTTTACTATCCTGGTCAGAAATTCTTTGCCAAAACTGACTCAAACAGGTGAAGCTTAGCCTGATTTACAAAAGAGGATTATTTAAATGTACTTTTAGTGATGTGGCTTCAATTCCTCATTCACCATTACTACTTGCTGGAACAGACATGTAATTTTTCTGGACCTTTTCAAACCTTTGTGTGAGAATGCAAGTACATAATTGAGGGCAATTCCCAATCTCTCACCTGTGTTAACTCTGTATTTGTTTTTTAAAAAAGTAATAAATAGGAATAGGAATATCATCCAAAAAGCAGAATTGTAGGTAGTTTTTGCTATTCACATCACAACTAGGGACTGCATTCATATGCATACACTGCCACATTGTCAAAGGTGTTTCATAAGAGTTGACCTCAAAAAACATTTGTGCAACACTGATTTTTTTGTTGTTGTTGTCGCAGAAGTCCAGTCAAGGGCAATGGTGTTGTAAATGGGCTGGGAAGTAGTAGACTCCTGGATATAATTCAGACATTGAAGCCATAGAATTTTCTGACATATTGGTACAAAGGAGTAAGATGATTATATAGCCATAGAGTTCAAGAGAGAGGGTCTGGCTTGGAGATGTAAATTGGGAATCATTAGTATATAGATGGTATTTAAAGTAATGAATCTGGAAGAGATTGTTGAGAGAATAAATCTATATAGAAAATGAAAAGGAGCAAGACCTAGGCAACCCAATAATAGTAATTGGTGGCATTGAAGGGAAATTATGAATGTGGTGTCCTGGCCAAATGAAGAAATCACAGTAAAGGGAAGGGTGTGATCAGCTGTGTGAAATATTCCTAATAGCCAAGTATTATCAGGATAGAGAATTAATTGACCATTGGATTGAGCAACATGATAGAGATAAAAACCTGATTGAAGTAGTTTCAAGAAAGACTGGGTTGTAAGGCTCTGGAAACAACAATTACAGATAATTTTTAAAATGTTTTGCCGCCATGGGATGCAAAACAATGGGTGGTAGCTGATGACAGAAATGAGGTCAAGTTCAAAAGAATGGAGAACTCTCTGTACTTATACTCTTGGTAATCTCTTTCAGACTGATAACTTTAAATACTATATACATGCATACATTTGACTGCAAATGATATTAAAGGGAATAAAAACAGAATGTGCTAAGGTATGGGTCTTAGAAATAACAAAGTACATTTGGGAAACTGAATAAGTGTCACTAGATCAACATGGCTATAGGGTGGAGTGAAAGCAGAGACGAGGCCCTTAGTCCAATAGTCTAAGAGGTACTGAGTCCCTTCAACCACCATGTGAATGAGATTGCAAGCTGGTCCACCCACAGTGAGCCTTGAGATTTCTGCAGCCCCAGCTGGCACTTGGATAGTAGCCTCATGTGAGTGTGAGAGAGAAGACTCAGTTAAGCCACTCCCAGGTTCACAACTTACAGTAACTGAGAGATAATACAATTTAAATAATTTGTGAATTTTTAAGAGTGAATTTTTAAGAGTGAATTTTTATGTAGCAATAGTTAACAAATACACTATTTCAGAAAAATCACTTCAGATGACACTGCGGTGCCCAAAATAAAAAGGAGCAAGACCAGAAGCATTCACTCCAATAAGGAGGTTGCTTGTGGAGATGCAGGTTATGAGTAACAGTTGCAGGTTACTGTACTCTCCTGAAACCTCCCAAATGATCTTTTCCCCTTCCAGCTGTGGCTACCAGTCCTCAGGGTCTTTACCTCATTCCTCTGACAGCCTAATTTCAGTCCTAGTATCTCTAGCGTCTCTATTTTTATTTATCATCTATGATCTCCCAGTTCTTATTAATTATACATTTTCTTTTGGATTATTTGTCTTTTGTCATCATCTTTTATTTGGTGTATGTATTATTATTTTTTCTTTTTTATTAAATGTATTGGGGTGATGCTGGCTAACAAAATTTTGCAGGTTTCAGGAGCACAATTTCACAGCACATCATCTGCACACTGAATTTTGCTGTAGTTCAGTCTTCTGTTTGCACCTATATCATGAGAAATACCCTGTGGTCCTGAAAATTCCGGGAAAGATTTCAACTTAATTACTCATGGCTTACAATTCAGCACATTGAGTGTAAGTACTAGATGTAACGTGAAAGATAGCACATTACACAATTCCCACCCAGCAATATCTTAGAATAGATACCTTTATCAAAATAACAGGAACAGGACCCCAAGAGAACAGAACATAAAAGACACTGCTATTTTTGAACATGAAAGAAGGGCAGGAAAAAATATACTTGCTCCAGTGTCTAGGACCTGGCACATTGTGGTGCTCAGTAGACATTGAATGAATTCATGAACTGGGATATAAAAGCTGAAATTGTTGCCAGTGGAAATAGGATTCTTTCACACAGTTGTGAAAAAAAAAAGCATCTTGGGGACTCATGAATGGGAGGTTGTGGGCAATTTTGGCCAGATTTATTGGAGCAAAAACAAAGGACGGCCCCCAGGTGCCTGATGTCTCATTCATGACCAGGTGGTTCAGCTCTATCTCACTGTGGAGGAAGGCCAGCCTCTGGGGCCTCAGACCCATGGCCACGCCTGTCAGGCCCATCAAGGCCAGTATTCAGAGATGCAGAACCTCTCTGTGTTTCATTTCCTCACAGGTACATACACCACCAAAGCTCGATGGTGCCTGGCCACATCAGGCACTGTACTTGGGCCCATGTGGCTACTACAGAAGAGAGATCTTAACCAATCAAAGCCAACTAATGAGCCATGGGCCTTTGTTGAGCTTTGATTATATCTTCTTGGGTGTGGGAAGTGTGACCTTTCTTTCAAACTAACCAATCTCCCTAATTCTTCATGGGCTTGTGCTGGGCCCTCCCCCTAATCCAATCATTTCTTTCCTAGATCTTCCAGCTTCTATGCTCTTATGCTATCCCATCCTTTTCTCAAGATTTTTCCAGGCTAGACTCCTCCCCTTTATGGCTGCCATTTTGGTTCCTACTGCACGTGCCTCAGCTTAGGCATTTCCTCCTATTGTTTTATCTCTCCCCACAGTAATCTATGGGAAGGTACCAGTTGTTGCCTGGGGAGATTGGAAAGCCTGGTCCCTCCTACCTTCTGGCATCCTGGGGGTGGAGTGGGGAGAGGGAGGGATGTTAATCCCCTTGATATGGCAATGCAGCTATCCCCTGGAGTGTCTGGAAGGTGCAACTTCTAGACTTAATCAAGCTTAGCCAATTCAGCTCCCTTCTCTTTTGTTAATATCTAACTAGCTGCCCACTGTAACCGGCTGTGGCCTGAGCATTGCAGAACCATGGCCGGGGATGTACGTACAGGGAAGAGACACAGAGAAGTTCTGCCTCTCTGGATCCTGGCCTTCCTGGGCCTGATAGGTGTGGGCATGGGCCTGAGGCCCCAGAGGCTGGACTTCCTCCGCAGCGAGACAGAGCTGAGCACTTGGTCATGGATGAGACATTGGGCGCCTAAGGCAGTCCTTTGTTTTTGCTTCAATGAACCTTGCTACCATTGCTCACGTTTTCCCATGTGTGTCCGTGAAATGCTTTTTTCCTCTACTCTGTGGAAGAATCCTATTTTCACTGGTAACAAATGAGAAGACTCTTACATTCAGGGAAGAATATGAGGACTGGGGAGCTTTGGAGGAGACTAGGATAGTAGTGGAAGGAGAAGGTGAGGTATGAAAGGGGAATATGGGAGGAGGTGCCATAAATGAAACTCCCGGCTTCACAGTTTTATCTATACATCCACACGTAACTGCTGGGGGAAAAGAGACGTTGTGAAAAAGATGATTAACTTACTGTTTAGAGGGTCTGAGGCAGAGCCTTCTATTGCATAGGAGAAACATGGGTTATTTTGTTCCTTAAATATTCAGCTAATAGCAATAGATGTAGTTTCTGGAGAAATATTGTTACCGGACAGGGACCGACCCAGAGTGGGTCTGCCTCAGGCCAGCCTGTAGTATGTGGGTTTTTGACCTGTGTAGAAAAGATTTCACAACATGAATCCAGGTGATTTGAAAGTACATTTCATAAGGCTGGGATGGTGAGATAAAGGAAAGACTTAGGGTAGAAGAAGTAACAGGAGAGAGCCTAGGCAGTGCTATGCTTTGGCTCCCTAGAAAAATTATAGGAAAGGAGTGAGCCAGGTGGAGCTGCTGTTAACTAATTGGGAAGTCAGAGAAAAAGGGGCCCAGGAGCCAGGATCAGGGGGTAAACGGGGGTTGCACTGGTGCTGCCCATTGATCCCCTGGCTGCATGTCTCATGGATTCCCCTAGAGTTTAGGAGGAAATAAAAAGTTCATGGCCTGGAAGCAAGTCAGCACTGAGTCTTTGTCCTGAAAGCTTTTTTTTTTTTTTCTTGTAAGTAAGAATCTTAGCGGTGGGTTTCAGCAGAATATTCATCAGCTTTCCAGATGTATTTTGAATATGCTGATGCATGAAAATGGTAGTATAGCGGAGTTTGGGATTATTCTTTAGTCTGCTCTACTGTTTTATTTTCATCCTGGGTCTGTCTGGCGTTTAATGGGATTTTTGTTATTTGTTCTCATCTGTCTTTGCTTTTAGCTGGCACAAATGGCATTAATTGGCTCTTTGTTGTCTATTTTGCATATTAGGGAGATTTAAGCTGTGCATTCTTTGGTTTGGGAGGAGAGGTATAAACCATTTCCTTTCCAGTGTCCTTGGTTAGGGGAGGGAGATAAGGTCTTGTGATTCACCAGTTGGCTGTAAGTTGCACAAACTGTTTGGCCTTGTTTAATTTTTTTTTTTTTTTGTCTCAGTTTCCCTATTCCACTTGCTCAGGAATTTTCCTAGTTTCTTACTATCCTGTTACGAAATCACTCAACCTACTCTGTCAATATCAGGGAAAGTTCAGTTGAAAGAGGCTTCGATCACGTTCTGTGGTTGTGGGTGAAATTCTATAAAGGTTCAGATCGGTATAATGAAAAGAAATATTTCTTATTTCTACCTCCTTGGTAGATTTGGAAAGTTTTGGTGTTGGCGTTTTACTGAGCTGTATCTAATGTTATGCTGGATAGCCTGTGCTAACAGGGGCCAGAGGGGATTGGAGAGTTATTGTCATAAAAAAATTTGCCTACTAATACATTAAGAAACAATACCAAGACTAATATTTCTTGTTTCCAATTTCTAATTATATAATTCTCATTTCTGCTTAATTTTAGAATGTTCAAGGCATGATTTAACTGCCTAATTTTACTACTATCATATTTTGGATATGATAGTAGTAAAAAGTGGGATAAAGATGAGGATTTTGCCATCCTGGCTGATGTGGCTCAGTGGTTGAGTGCTGGCCTGTGAATCAAAGGGTTGCTGGTTCAATTCCTAGTCTAGGGCACATGCCTGGGTTTCAGGCCAAGTCTCCAATAGGAGGCATGCGAGAGGCAACCACACATTGATGTTTCTCTCTCT
>VMDR010031259.1:0-12100 GCA_007922815.1 Macrotus californicus | reverse complement strand
AAACACCAATCCAAAAGAACCTATGCACCCCAATGTTCATAGCAGCACAATTTACAATAGTCAAGTGCTGGAAGCAACCTAAGTGCCCATCAGTCAATGAGTGGATCAAAAAACTGTGGTACATTTACACAATGGAATTCTACGCAGCAGAGAGAAAGAAGGAGATCCTACCCTTTGCAACAGCATGGATGGAACTAGAAAGCATTATGCTAAGTGAAATAAGCCAGGTGGTGAGAGAGAAATACCACATGATCTCACCTTTAACTGGAACATAATCAACAAAACAAACAAGCAAGCAAAATAGAACCAGAGACATGGAAATAAGAAATAAACTGACAGTGATGGGGAGAGGGAGGAGGAGGATAATGGGGGAAAGAAGGGGGAGGGTCGAGTCAAGGACCATGTACAAAGGACAGCAACAGTGGGGTGGGTGAGGATTGAGTGTGGGAGGTGGGGGAGGGTAGGGCAGGGGAGAGTAATGGGGACAACTGTAATTGAACAACAATAAAAAAATTTAAAAGAAAAAGGGGCTTAGCTAATATATCATGGACTTATCTTACCAGAAAGTCAAGTGTAATAAATCAGAACATTTTTCTGAATAGAACTCACTGCTCAGTACAAACCTATCTTTGATTCCTGGTATGTTTTAAGCCAGGACAGACTCTTTCCTCAGAATAATGATTCTACTCAATTTGAAGTTTTTGCTTTTAAGAAATTTCCTCTAAATTATGTATCCCAATGCTTATGTACCTCTGTGTCCCCCAGCCTGCCTACCAGAGTGACATTTGTTGATTTCAATTCCATCAGCCTGTAGCACTTAAAGAAAGTATGTTTCTCTCCAAGGAAGTAATCTGTTTCTAGATGTACTTTGCAGAAAACTTATTTAACCTTAAAGTCTGTGGCTCTCATGCTGGCATAACAGCTCTTTTCAGTACTTAAGAGTATTGAACTCCTACTGTTTGATTCTTACTTTGTGTGTTAATGTTCCTTCCCTGCTTTGGCAAGGATCTCGAGGGGACAGAGCCCATCGTCCTCATGTGTCCCTCTCCAGGTCCTTGCTGCAGCTGGGTACAGTGTGTAGTTACCTAGGCTAACTACCTTCCTTCTTTCTGCTTGCAGAGCAATGGGCATGTAGCAGTGAGAGTCAGACTTGAGTGGCAAGCAGAACTGTTGAAAGATGCCATGTAGAGAGTGCTTAAATGTTTAGACTTTGAGTGAAAGGAAGGAATGCCAAGCTACTCTCTCAGAGCCTGTGGAGAAGAGTTGAAATGTGAGATTTAAAGTGGAGTTTGTAAGAATAAGAAATTACTGGAGTTGTAGGAATTATGGTTGGTTGGACAAATGGGGTGAAGTCACTTAGGAAGAACCATTAAAGAGAGGCAGAAAAGTTAATGTGATATTGGAAGGCTGTAAGAAATCATTGGAAGTTCTGGAACAGGAATATGGCATAGTAACTATTTTGAATTGTCTATTTTAGAATAAAGTTACCTCAATGACCTTCTTAACTGGCAAAGCAGTGGAAGATTTGTGCAGAATAAAGCAGGTAATTAAAATTTTGTCATTAAATGTTTTGCTACCTAGTGAGAAATTTCTTCCCAGTCTCCACTGTTGAGTTCTAATTTTGGCATGCTACCAAAGCATTACAGGAAATTATCTACTTAAAAACACGAAATTGATGAGTGGTCCATGTACAGGAGCAGTTACAGCCATCCCTGTACTAAACGTTGCTACCAGAGCATTACAGGAAATTATCTGTTTAAAACCATGAAATTGATAAGTGGTCCATATGCAGGAGCAGTTACAGCCATCCCTGTACTAAACGTTGCACCCATCCTTGCCCTGAACGTTCCCTGGTCATGAGCAGTTACAGTCCTCAAACCTGCCTCCTACCCGCTACAAAGATTCAGGGCATCTTAAAATGTGTCACAGGCTTGATTCACAATTAACACCTTCATTCACCTTCACTTCAGGTTAAAATGTAGGTTGTTGTCCTCTGGCCTGAAAAATCTATCACTTATAATACTGCAACTACACCCAGGTTGCAAGTCAATTTACAAACCAACTCTAGACACAGGTTAGGGTTTTTTTTACACATGAATCTGAGGTTCTGTGTAAACTCACTCACTTGTACTAATGAAACTTCATCAGAGCTGTTCTTCTGTAACTACTTTGTCCCATGAACATGGGCCAGTTGTTCTGTTTTGAAAATCTTATTGAAGGAATAAATTGATATGTTGAGTTAAACAAAAAATGAATTTTGTTTCAATTGTTAAAGAATTTAGGGAAATAATCTTACTCATTGAGGTAGTATTTGTTTATGCATAATGCTCTTTTTAGGAAATTAACATTATTGGTTAAAATAATGTTAATTAGATATCTATATAAAAAGTATAGACATCTTGGATCATTTCTTGGACATCAAACAACATAAGAATTTTCATTTTTTTCAAGTGAGTAGTGTCAGCCATTTCACAGTGCTTTGAAATTTAATCTTTGAAAAAAAAGTTAAATTCTCAATGAAATACAGTAAAATAAGGAATCACAGATGTGAAGTTACTTATATAAATTTTCTGAAAAAGTAAAACATAGGTAATTGCACATCAAGGGATTAGTCAAGGAACATGTATGAAGGACCCATGGACAACAGGGTGGGGGTTGACTATAGAAGTGGGGGGCGGGCTAGGTGGAAGGGGGCAAAGGGGGAATCATTGGAGCAACTGTAAAACATAAGAATTTAAAAATATTTTTAAAATGCTTATCTTTAAATGGATTTAATGTGAAGATACACAAAATAAAACCTCTTTGCTTAGCTTCTGAGTGTTTCTACTTATAGTTGGTGTAGATAACATATCATCATATAAATTGTTAGTAATCGTTTCACTTTTTTAATAGTTCATTTTTATTGCATTTTTCCATTAACATTTTCCCCCCATAGCCTCTTCCACCTCCACCCACCCCTCTCCCCCGCACTCATCACAGAGTTGTGCCTGACCATGAGTTATTTTTCTTTGATGCTTGATTCCTCCACCCCCAGATCATCCCCTGGAGATGGTTTGTCTTGTATAACGTGTGCCTGGAATTTTAATTCTCAACTCCATCACTTAGTGAGAATCCTACTCCCTGTGTTAACCTCACTTTCTTCACCTGTATGGTAGCTACTATAGTGTTATTTATCCTCAAAACTTTAAATAAGATGATCAGTGTGAAATTACCCGGTAAACTTTACTCTCAGTACAGTTATTTGTTATTGGAGCTTGCTGTAATTAGTGCTAAGTCTAGGACACTGATAACATAGTGATGCATCTGTGTCAGGTTTCTGTCCCTTTTCTGCTCTGCTAGGTTGATCTGGATTCCAGGCACATTGGTTGGGTAACAAGTGAACTTCCAGGAGGGGACAATCACATCATCAAAATTGAATTAAAGGGCCCAGAAAATACACTGCGAGTTCGACAAGTAAAGGTCTTGGGCTGGAAGGATGGTGAAAGCACAAAAATTGCTGGCCAGATTTCAGCCAGTGTGGCCCAGCAGAGGAACTGTGAAGCTGAGACTCTACGAGTGTTCAGACTCATCACGTCTCAAGTGAGTGTCCTTACTACGTGTTCCAGCACAGGATGTATTACTTCCATAGTAAAATCAAGACGGTGAACTAAATATTGTAGCACTTACTAGAGATCGCTGGCTACAAATGGGGCCCATTTTTTCTGCTCATAGTCCTAAACTCCTGTGACTCATTCTATATTCATAATTCTGAAAAGTAGTGGTGTGTAGCAGGAACAGCATGGTGATATTATAAAGCCTACAGAAGCAACTGTGGGCCCTCTGCCTTTCACAGTGGTAATTCCTGCCAGTGAATGCCTCTCACGCCCCTGTCTTCTTTGCCAGGTGTTTGGAAAACTCATCTCGGGAGATGCTGAACCGACACCTGAGCAAGAAGAAAAAGCACTATTGTCATCACCTGAAGGAGAGGAAAAAGTATACAATGTATTTATTTGTATTCTAAAAATATTTATTACCCTTTTTCATTTCCTTTTGTTCGGTGAAATAATCCATGTATTGCTATGTATTCTCATGGATATGTGATACTAGTTTATGTGCAGTTCATATTTTTTACTTTAATTAGAAAGAAGATAAAGGAACTATGAAAAGAGATTTATTATTCATGTCTGATCTAGCTAGTATGAGAGGTAACAACCAAATTTGCTCTGTCCTTCGGGCTGCTGTGTTCAGATGCTGGCACTTGTAAAATTAACTCAGTCATTTACTGTGCTGTGCACCAGCAGTTGTCTTCTTCCTGCATCTTCTCCGTCTTCACAGTCCAGCCGAAAACACTGTCTTCTCCATGAACTTTCTGTATGCTTTCCCCCAAGCAAAAAGTAGTTTTCCCTCTGCTAAACTTCATAGAAATCTCTGTGTGTCTCTTGGTTTCTCTCTTGATATATTTATTTGTGTTTATCTTTTACCTCTTACTCTACTGAGTCACAGTTTCTCAAAGACCAAGTACATGTCTGGTTTATTTTTACATCCACCATGGCATAAATACCCATGTGTTCAGTAAAGTTTTATTGATATAACCTATTCTTACACTGCTCTTGAAATTTCTCCTAAAATGCAGTCTCTTACTTCATTTGGTCTAACCTAAAGCACAATACCTAAGAAGAAAACCTGATCATTTCCAAAGAGAAAAGTCAACTGTAACATCTCAATATTCTTGTATCTTTAGATGTTACACGTAATCGTGTAGCACTGTGCCTTCTGATGCAATAATATCTAAATCATCCACATTTTTCTACTTGGAGTCTATAAAAACTAAGATTTCATAAATTCTGGTAATTTCTTTCAGCACTTTTTGCTGATATCATTTGAAAGACTGCAAGACTATGTAACTATTGAGTAAACCAACTGAATTTTAGCATATGGCAATTCTTTGCTTAAAAACCTTGAGAATTGGTACCAAGGCCTCAAAAAGTTTGTTTGGTGTCCTTAGATTTTAAGCCTCTTTGTCCCCCAATAAGTCAATAAGGATACTATTAAATATGCAAAAGCTTGCACATGTAACATATTTCGGAGTACATCGAGATAGATCATTGTGCCCTGGAGTGATCAAAGAAAGCTTCTTGCAGGGGGAGCGGGTACTGGAAATGAGTTAGACCTGAAAGAGAATGGAAGAAAGTTTGATCAATAGAGAAGATGGGTCCAAGCGCTCTTTGGAGAGGCCTAATAGTAGAAGAGTATATACTGAGGTGATTGAACTGGAAAGATTAGGTCAGCAGTTGAATGCACATGATATAATTGTCAAGAGAATTATTTTAAGTCAGTTTTTTTGACGTAAAGTTTATATGCAAAAAAAAAAAATTCATCCTTTTAAACTGTATCATTAGATGATTTCTGACTAGTGTATACACAAGAAGGGGGAAACACAAAAAAGAAATTTATTTATTAAAAAAATGTGTATTTATTCTTACATGTTTAAACTTTAGTAACGTTCAAAGTACTTTCCATTTGATACAATACACCTATGGAAACGTTTTTTCCACTGCTCAAAACAGTTTTTGAACTCATCAGTTTTAATGCCTTTTAGTGCTTCTGCTGTTTTTTGTTTCACCTCTTCCGCATGTTTCCCTTTGAGGACTTTTTCTGGGGAAACAAAAAAAGAGGTAACTGGGGCAAGATTGGTAGAATAGGGAGGGTAGGGCACAGGGGTCATTACCATTTTTGGTCAAAAACTGCTGAACGCTCAGTGTGGTGTGGGCAGGTACACTCATAAATCACCTATCACGAAATGGGCAAAAGCATTGAAAGAGTCTTCAGAAAAAAAATTCACTGAAGCCGAATGCACCCTCTCACAACACCACCAGCTGGTACGCTGATACAGATGGATACCTAGAATACTAACATAGCAGGGGAGGCCTGTACTACAAGGCACCTGCTCTCCAGAAGATAATTCTGGTTTTTTGTGAGGTCCCCCTGGTACAGCAGTGAAACCATCACCACAATCAAGTTTTAAGCATATCACTCCAAAAATTTCCTTTATGCTCCTTTGCAAGTCAGTCACCTCATCTCATGCCCAGACCCTGTCAGCCACTTTAGTGTAGGGTGTGTTTGAATCTTTAACCCATATTTTTATGTTGGATTATTTGTGTTATTGGATTATAAATTTCTTTATATATTCAAGATATTCAGGTTATAGGTCCTTTACCAATATGTGTGTTCAAATATTTTCTCTAAGCCTACTCTGAGGCTTATCTTTCAGAGAGCAGTTCTCAACTTTGATGACGTCCAGTTTATCTATTTTTTTCTAAATGACTCATAATTTTTGTGTCTTACCTAAAATGTAAGGTCACAAAGATTTTGCCATGTTTTCTTATAGAAACAGAGTTTTAGTTATTTTGTTTAGAGCTAAACACATTTTAAGTTAATTTTTCTGTACAGTGGGGTCTAAGGGTTGAGGTTCATTTGTTTTTTTTTTTTTGCATATAGATGTCCAGCCATCATTTATTGAATAGACTACTCTTTATCAATAATCAATTCACCATAAATGTGTAGATCTATTTCTGGACTCTCTTCTGTTTCACTTACACACACACACACACATGTGTGTGTATATATGTGTTGATGTAAGATATATATACATGCATGCGTGTATCTTATACCAACATCAGATTCTCTTGATTACTGCAAATGAATAGAAAATCATGGAATCAGGTACCAACCTGGTTCTCTTTCAGTGTGGTTTTCTAGGTCCTTGGCATATTTATACAAATTTAGGATGATTTGTAAGTTCCCTTTCCCCCAAAACGAACTTCTTGAATGTCGACTGGAATTGCACCAAATTGATAAGTCAATTTGGGGAGAATCAGTATCTTAATAATATTTGGCGTTTCTATCCACAGACATGATATAGTCTCTCCGTTTCTCTAGATCTTCAATTTCTGTCAGGAACGTTTTGTAGTGTAATGTAGAGCTCTGGTACACGTCTTATTAAATTGTTCCCCAAACATTTTGTGTTTTTGATCAACTGTAAACACTATTTTTTATTTTGCTTTCCAGTTGTTCATTCTATGTATATGTACAGCTGTATATATGTATGTATATGTATTTATATGACTTTGTATATCGCTCTATCACTTAGAAGAGTGCCATGCACATAATAAGCACTATAAAATTTCATCCTTTGTTTTTCTTTTTATGGTATATTTCTTTGGTTACTGTTGGTGTTAGAGTACTTTAATTTATAGAGTTTTGCTGGACATTTTCTTTTTTTAAAGTGACTTTATTTTTTTTAAGATTTTATTTATTTTTTTAGAGAGGGGAAGGGGGGAAGAAAGAGAAGGAGAGAAACATCAATGTGTTGTTGTGACTTGCACGCCCCCAATTGGGGACCTGGCCCACAACCCAGGCATGTGCCCTGACTGGGAATCGAACTGGCGACACTTTGGTTCACAGGCCAGTGCTCAGTACACTGAGCCACACCAGCCAGGGCTTGACATTTCCCTTTTTAACCAAATGTCATTTTCCCGAAATGATCTTCAAAGAACTAAATGTAGTATATGAACTAATTAATGTTCATAATTTAAGAATAGATGCAATCACAGTGACCCAAATTGACAAAAGAAATTCATGAAAAGATAGTATACTTCTCTGAATATCTTAAATTTAGAAATTTTGTTCTTTTCATAGTCACCTTAGCCATTGGTGGTTTCTTCAAACTCTGTCCTTTGTCACTGTGTGTGTTATACTCCTCAGTTTAAAGTAGATTCACCTTATAGAAATACCTGCATCATTATTAAAGTACTTTTTTCCAAGGCATTTAAACACAAAAACTCAGAAACAAAAGTAATTCACCCATTTTTTTCATCTACCCTCTGCCTTGGTGACTATCAGTTTCTTCTTTTTATCTGTGAACTTGGCTTAATTTATAGATATACATATATAATGTATATAATTTTTTTGAAAAGATTATACATTTAAGAGAAGTCACTTGGTATTTAGCTTTCTCTGACTTATTTAACTTAGCCTAATGTCCTTGAAGTCCATCCATTTTGTTGCAAATGGCAAGATTTCATTTTTTTAGGGCTGAATAATATCCATCGTGTGTGTGTGTGTGTGTGTGTCAATTTCTTTATCCATTCATTCACTGATGGACACTCAGATTGCATTCATTATCTTGGCTATTGTGAATAATGATATGGTGAATATAGAAGTACATATATGTTTTGAATTAGTGTTTTCAATTTTTTTTCTGATAAATACCCAGAAGTGAGATTGCTAGATCAAATGGTAGCTCTGGTTTTAATTTTTTTGAAGATTGTCTATACTGATTTCCATACTAGATGCACCAATTTACATTCTCACCAACAATAGTGCACAAGGGTTCTTTTTTATGTACATCCTTACCAACCCTTGTTATTCTTGTCTTTTTGGCAATAGCCATTCTAACAGCTGTGAGGGAATATCTCGTTGTGGTTTTGATTTGCATTGCCCTGATGATTAATGATGTAGAGCATCTTTTCATGTCCCATTGGCCATCTCTCTGCATGTCTTCTTTGGAAAAATGTCTGTTCAGATCTTCTACCCATTTTTTAATCAGTTGTTTAGTTTTATATTGCTATTGAGTTGTACAAGTTCTTTATAGATTTTAGATATTGGCCCCTTAAAAGATACATGATTTGAGAATATTTTTTCCCATTCAGTAGGTTGCTTTTTCATTTTGTTGATGGTTTTCTTTGCTGTGAAGAAGCTTTTTAGTTTGATGTAGTCCTACATGTTTGTTTTTTGATACTTTAACATGTAAAATGTGCAAATTTTATTCAGAGAGCCTGCTTTATTTTTTTTCCTTTTTCTATGTGAAGGCGACTTCAGATGCTGACCTGAAAGAACACATGGTTGGAATCATATTCAGCAGGAGTAAACTGACTAACTTACAAAAACAGGTTGGTTAATAGCCATTTCATTGTCTTCATCAGTTTTGGTTTGTTTTTAAGGTACAAATGTTTTCCAAAATTTATGGAGGCTTCTTTTAAAAATCTTCACCCGACGATATGCTTTTATTGATTTTAGAGAGAGAGGAAGAAGGTGTGAGGGGGAGCGGGGGGAGAGAGACAGACAGACAGACATCGATGTGAGAGAGAAACATGTGCCCTGACCAGAGATCAAACCCACAACCTTTTGGTGGAGTGGACACCATTCCAACCAAGTGAACCACCTGCCCAGGGCTGGAGACCTTTTTATGCTGTTTTTTGGGTCCTGCAGAATGCGTCTTCCTTCTTCTAGAGAGAAAGTAGTATATGGCTTCACTTCAAAGGTTCATTATGAGTATTGACTTTCTTACCTTGCTGTTTTTTGTTATTTTGTATTTTCAGGTAGAGTATTTCATTTTGGCGTCAAATGCCCACCTATATCAGATTTCATTTGTATTTCCTGTGTTCCTTTACCCACCGTTTTTTGTTTGTTGGTTGATTTCTTTTTATTTTGCTGACGAATTATGTTATCTGAGCCAGTGTCAATATTTTTACTTATTAGGAGATTGGGAAGTATCAGTGCACTGTTCATATAATGGAGAGCCTAAATAACATAAAAATTAGCCCTTCAAATGTCATGTAAAATACTGATTTTAAATTAGCCTATTATTTTAATTTTCATCACCACTAAATCTTATAAATAAATGACACATTTACTTGTGCTTTATCTTTTTAACAGCTTTTCCTTGAATCTTAGATGCTACCAGTCTTAAAATGTGCTGTTATTTTGTATATCACTAAAAAAGAAAATTTGCTGACAATTAATTTGTGAATGCCATCAATTATAAACCACATTATCAGTTGAAATGTTACAGTGCAGGGTCGGGGGGCAGATTTGCCTGGAAGTGATAAAATATGGTAATTTGTTTTTGTTTGATGTTTTAACTATAGGCAGGGGCCTTAGTAACTTGTATATAAGCATATTCTACATAGTAGTTGATTTAACTATTCAGATTTTTAATCATGATTCCCCTAGTTTTCCTTAATTGCTTTTTAAGATGAGTTGAGAGAACATGACTTAGAATTGATATGATTATAGAATTAACTGAGAAGAGTATTAAGTTGAGTTCATCAACTAATATTCTTGTCATTTTTAAAAAAACTAGGAATAGTACATCAGACTTACAAATATGTTTTACATTTTCTTTATGTTGCAATGTCACCTTTTAAATAGGTATGTGCTCACATAGTTCAGGCCATTCGCATGGAAGCCACCAGAGTTCGTGAAGAATGGGAACATGCCATATCAAGCAAAGAAAATGCCAATTCTCAGCCCAACGACGAAGATGCCTCCTCTGATGCTTACTGCTTCGAACTGCTCTCTATGGTCTTGGCATTGAGTGGCTCTAATGTGGGCCGCCAGTATCTGGCTCAGCAGCTAACTCTGCTCCAGGATCTCTTCTCACTGCTCCACACAGCATCCCCTCGAGTCCAGAGACAGGTGACTGTCCACACCACTTACCTTTTAGCTTATTTCGTTACTTGAAACATTGTTAAAAATTAAACTAGCATAGGACTTTAATAATTGATTTTTGTTTCGTTTCATTCTGTTTCAGGTTTTGGATTGTATTTTAACTCTTTGCTTTTTATTTTTGTCTCATTGTAATAAGGATATGGAAGAGCAAAATAATACTTTATTTTACTAATGTGCTGTAGTGATAAGAATATTATGGCTACTGATTGTCTCATACTTTGAAATCTATAATATAATCTTCCCTTAATCCTGACCAAATGAAAGACATGTTTTTTTTATTGCTGCCCTGAAGTGAAAATTACCACTTGGGAAATTAAAAAAATAGTGCTTAAATCATATTTCTGTCCTTCTCAAAGCTTTGAATTCATCGAATGGCAGCTAGGTTCATTAAAAAAAAAATTGAAAACTTTGAAAGACCAATCTTTAAATAGAATTCTTTCCTTTTATTTTAACAGGTGACCTCCTTACTAAGACGAGTTTTGCCTGAAGTGACCCCCAATCGTCTGGCCAGCATCATAGGAGTGAAATCCCTCCCCCCAGCAGATATCAGTGATATCATTCACTCCACAGAGAAAGGGGATTGGAATAAGCTGGGTATCTTGGACATGTTTCTAGGATGCATTGCCAAAGCACTCACAGTGCAGCTAAAAGCCAAAGGAACTACCATCACAGGAACAGCTGGAACCACTGTGGGCAAAGGGGTTACAACAGTTACCCTTCCGATGATTTTCAATTCCAGGTTGGTTATTGCAGATGTTTTAGTACTGAAATAGAACAGAAGGAGCTACTGTTTGGAGAAATGAGATGTGATGTCAAATTCCACCTTATTTGCCTGAGATGACTGACCCATATATTAAAAAGAATTCTGTGTATAATGAAAGTTTTATTTTGGATTAGTGGGGAAAGGTGTCTGCTGAATGACGACCTTGGAATACTTCCCATGGAGAAAAAAAAATTATAGTCTTTTACCTCACACCATATACAAAAATAAACTTGAGATCAATTAAAGCTTTATATATATTTTTTTTTAATTCTACAAGGACAAATCATAGAATATTTTTGTAATCTTTAATTGGGAAAGACTCCCATAAATGAAACATAAAACCAAAAAGTCAGAGAGGAAAAGGTTCACAGATTTGACTACATACAAATGAAAATTAACTGATAGACAATACTTTTAAAATGTAAGCAACTGCTTGGAAAAAATATTTAACACCTATGGTGGATAATGAATTATTAGGCATAATGCTAGAAGAATGACTACAAATCAATGAGAAAAAGACAATTGATAGATGACAAGAAAAGTTAGTTCAGGGAAGAAAAACTACAAATGTCAGTAAGCAAATAAAAAGATACTTTGCTGGTAATCAGAGAAGTACAGATAAAACAATAAAGAATATCTTTGCATTGTCAGCATTATGAAGAAATAGGCATTTTTAATGATATGTCATATAAATGGCTACAATCTTTTTGGATGTCTTTGACAGCAGATCACTACATTTATAATATGCAAATCCTTTGACCTACCAGTTTGACTTCCACGACTGTCTCCATCAGAAGTGTTAGTACATGTGCACAGACATGTATGCAAGGATGTTTTTGCCAGAAT
>VMDR010031258.1:0-12101 GCA_007922815.1 Macrotus californicus | reverse complement strand
TCTGGCTATTTTTTATGACCGATCAATTTTTTTCCCAGGGATTAGGAGTTAACTTAATGGTTTTGTAAATCCATTGATTAGTCATTTAGCAAATACTTTATGATCACCTCTAACATTCAAAACATTGTACTAGGCATGGGGGTAAAATGATGAACAGGAGTAGGAAATTAGAAGATACACCTGAAAAGCAGAGAACATAGGTAGGAATCTAGACTGTGAGGACTGCTCAGGCAGCTTGTGGAAACGTGAGGGAAATATCAGTGACATGGATGGGTCTTGGTGATGAAGAAGGAAAGATGGCCCAGGCACAGGATGGTCCTGCTTTCTGACTTCTGTCCAGCCTTCACACACTCATGGGAAGCTTCATGGCCACCACTGAGTGGCCCTGAGACACCCTCCCTCCTCAGAGAAGGTACCTCATTTTCAGATTCTAGGAGAGGAGCAAGTTATATTGCCCCCCATTGTTAATGCTGGATTGACATCCTCTTGTGATCAATGATTAACAGTTGAATCACCCATTGACTTCAGATAAAATTCCAGTCCCTGATCTGGCCCTATCTTCCCCCAAAGACACAATATGATAACATCAGTGAGTTTCCCAAGGTTGGACTATTCCATTTTAGATAGCACCACATGAATCACTTTATTTTAAGACCCAATTTAGGCTAAGACACAGCAAGTTTAAAGTATTTCCCTTTGGCCTTTCTTGTTAAGGATTCAAAATTTTAGAGACAGTCTTTCCCAGGGTCCCTTGATATGTTATATATATATATATAATGAAGCTGCATTAATTTACAGGAAATGTGAATGCAATAATAGGTACTTTCTTAATTTTATTAACTTCTATTGAGTACATTGTATAAACCAGACACTTTTCAAAGCATGTTTACATAACACTGACTTCTTCCTCAGAACAAGTTCAATCCTAGAGCTTGTGGCATTCTTCTCTCTTTGAAGACAAGGGAAATGAAACACAGAGGCACTGTCACCTCTCCTGGGGTTGCACACCCAGGCAGTGTCACCCCTAACATTCAGACTCAGGGCACGCCACTGCGGAGCCACGCTGCCGACCCCTGCACCGCACTACTCCTCATATTTGGGAGTGCGACATGTTTCTGAATGAACTGCCTTCCAGTCTTTATGTAATCTTAATAGAAAAGAAATGAAATGGAGTAAAGTGCAAGGTGGAAATTATGCTTACTCAATATGGATATACTCTTAAGGAAATTTAAGAGAAAAGAAGCACTTGGAAAAATTAGTGGGTGTATTAAGTAATAGAGAAAAAAATTGTAGCTTGTTTTGAGACTGGAGGGAGTGCAAAGCAGGGGAAAACCAAAAAACGAATTAACTATGTGTTATGGTTTGAATCGTGTTCGCCCCAAACCATATTAAAGTCCAAACTCTAAGTTCCTCCAAATGTGTTCTTGTTTGGAAATGGGGTCATTGTAGATATGATTAGCCAACCTAAAATTAGGTCATCAGGATCCAATGTGACGAGTATTCATTTAATTAGACCACGTGAACCCAAAGGCCACAGTCTCTAAGACAAAGAGGGAGATCTGGACCAGTTCCTTCCCTCACAGCCCTCAAAGGGAACCTATCCTGCCAACATGATGATTTCAGATTTATAGCTTCAGAAATTGTAAGAATTAATTTCTGTGCCTAAGCTTTCCATTTTGTGGTGCTTTGTTATGGCAACCTCAGTAAATGGATAATCTTATTATGTGTTTTAGAGTTTTCTGAAAATTTAAACTGAATTATTTTCATATTATGATGGCATTTTTCCCAAGGTGCAAGGCCACTGAATTTCAGAAGTGTGATGGTTAATTTTGTGTGTCAACTTGCCAGGTTAAATACTATTTCTTGAAGTGTCTGTGAGGGTGTTTCTGAGCAAGATTAGCCTTTGAATTGGTGGAATGTAAAGGGCCTTCCTTAACACCAGCGGACAACATCCAGTCCATTGAGAACAAAAGGCAGAAGAAGGAGGAGTTTGCCCTTTTATCTCTGCCTGACTGATTAAGCTGAGACATCCGGTCAGTTTTCTCCACACCTTGGACTGGGATTTACACCTTGGCTATCCTGAGTCTCCAGCTTGCACATGGCAGACAGGAGAGTGCTCAGACTCCATAATCACGTGAGCCAATGTCTCCTAAAAAAAATCTATGCATATGTAGATAAGATAGGTAAGTAGGTAGATAGATAGGAATAGGTATCTATCTATCTATATATGCAATTGTTTCTGTTTCTTTGAAAAACCCAGATGAATAATACGAGCCATTACTAACGGAATTCACTGACATTTATGTTCATACTATTCAAATAACCCAGAATGTTTTCTTTTAACTCGGAGCATAACATTTTCAAGGTTCATCCATGCTGAAGAGTGATTTAGCACTGCATTCTTGTTTATTGCCAAATAATATTGGCTTTATGTACTTATTACCACTATTTCTAAAAGTTTTCTTCACCAAAACAGGTATTTTCAACTCAAACAGAAATCCATTAAACAATTACTTCCACTCTCCACCCGTCCCAGCCTCTAATCAACTCTCATCTATCCTCTGTGTCTATGAATTTGTCCACCTTAGGGAATTCATAAATGGAATTGTACAATATTTGTCCATGTGTCTGACTCATTTCACTTAGCATAATGTTTTCAAGGTTCACCCATGTTATAGTATATATAAGAACTTTATTTCTTTTTGTGGTTGAATAATCTCTCTCTCTCCACATTTTGTTTATCTGTTCATCTGTTAGTGGGTTTTTGGGTTGCTTCCACATTTTGGCTATGGTGAATAATGAACATTGACACACAAGTATCTATCTGAACCTCTCCTTTCAATTATTTTGTTACGTACCGAGGAGAGAAGCTGCTGGGACATATGGTAATTCTATGTTTAAATTTTCAAGGAACTATTAAACTACTTTCTATATCAGCTGAACATTTTTACACCCCAATCAGCAACGTTTGAGTGTTCACTCTCTCTGTATCCTCACCTTCCGTATTCTGATTACAGTCACGCCAGCAGTTGTGAAATGGTGTCTCACTGCGGTTTTGATCGGCATTTTCTGAATGACGAACAGTAGGAAACATCTTTTGTGTGCTCACTGACCATTTGTATATCCTTTTTAAAGGAATGTCTGTTGAAGTGTTTTGCCAATTTTTAAATTGGTTTGTCTTTCTGTTGTTACTCTGTCGGTACCCTTTATACGTTCTGAATATGAAGCCCCCAGGAGATATATGATTTACACATATTTTCTCCTATTCTGTAAGGTGGTTTTTCACTTTCTGGGTAATGTCCTTTGAGGTATAGAAATTTCAATTTTGATGAAGTCCAATTTGTGTATCTTTTCTGTTGCTGCTCATTCATATATCAAATAATCTGATGCCAAATCCAAGATCAAGAAAACTTACTCTTATATTTCCTGGTTTTGATCTTATATTTAAGTCATTGATCCATTTTGAATTGTTTTTTTTATGGTGTGAAGCAAGGATCCGACGTCATTCTTTTGTAGGTAAAAATCCAATGGTCCTTGCATCATTTGTTGAAGAGACTATTTTTTCTCCATTGAGTATTCTTGAAAGCTTTGTTGCAAATTAATTGTCCAGATACATATAGGCTTGTGTATGGGTTATAAGGTGTATTCCATTGTCATTTCTGTACTCTCCATGTTACTCACTTTGAGTGAATCATATCATTATTTAAACTTTCACTCTTTCAGCAATGTTTTGTCATTTCCAGTCTATAATTCTTTCACCTCCTTGGCTAAATTTATTCCTTGATATCTTGTCATTTTATATGATGCTGTAAATTAAATGTTTTATTAGTATTTTTGTATCTATAGGCACAAGGAATATTGGTCTGTAATTTTCCTATGGTGTCACTATTTAGCTTTGGTATTGGGGTAATTCTGGCCTCCTATAGTAACTTTCCCTCTATTTTGTCTTCTATTTTTCAGAAGAGTTTGGGAAGGATAGGTGATAACTCTTTTTTTAAATGTTTGGTACAATTCACCAGTGATGCCATCTGAACCTGGGCTTTTCTTTGTTGGGAGGCTTTTGGTGATTGGTTGTCTCTTCAATTGTCACAGTTAGTTTGAGATTTCCTATTTTTTTCTTGAATCGTATTCGGTAATTTTTGCGTTGCTGAGCATTTCTCCACTTCATCTCGGTTGTCTAATTTTGGGCACACAATTTAATTGTTCATGGTATTCTCTTATAATTTTGCAATTAGAGATGTTTTAATTAATAAAGATAAATGTGGGGTTTTCCCATTTCTACAATGGTCAAAAAAAAAGTACTTTAGCTTTTTATTGTTATTATGCCCCCCTCTCTCAATCCCTTCTCGTGGGTGTTGGTGGGTGACTGTCACACAGAATGTCAAATTTTAAAATCTGACTTGAGAGCTGTTGACAAAATTCTCATTCGTGTAAGACAAATTACTGACAAAATTCTGTTTAGTATAAGAAAGTTTTCTTCTAAGGGAAAATATTCAATGAATCCTCATCTTTTATATTAGTACAATTAGTATTCATGAGCAATACGGTGAGCAATGCCTGCATGTCAGCGGCTAAAGATGAAATATGGAATTAAAGACCCTTTTTATTTTCATCAATCATTTGGGTAAAAATTAAAGCACAAATGATTTGGGTTAAGTCTCTCTTATAGTCTTATGATTTGGTTATACATTACAGTCACACACACATTCTTTATACACACATGCATACACACAGCCAACCAGAGATTAGTATCTTAACCCAATAAAAATTGTCCTTCCTTTGAATGTCTTTAACACTTTCCAGTATAAAACATTTAACGTAAGGGAACATTGGCCCTGGATCATTTGAATGAATAATTCTGTGACAAGGTGTGTTAGGTACTGAGATGTGTTGGTTTTTGCCAGGCTAGAGATGATGTTATTTGAGTGCTGGACTCTGCTCCCCGACCTGTAGAGTGTGCTGCCCCTACACTGTTCGGGTCCCAGGTGAACAGTAAGTTCTCCTCTAAGTCAGGAACACTAACTGGGTGATGACTCAGACTTTCTTCCTGTCTTAAGTTTTTATCCTTTAAAACGTCTGTGGTGTCTAAGGTTATGAGATCAAATTGTGTTTCTTTGTTACTGGAAATCCCCACTCCAAACCCAGAGAACAGGCCTTTCAAAAGCTTTTACTGAGGCAACACATTTAATAGAAAAGGATGACTTCATTTTGGCATGATTAGGCTTCAAATCAGGTCAGTGATTTAGATGTGAATGAGTGGATTGTTCATGGGCACTGGATCAAATTAGTCTCCCACTTATTTTTAGAAATTCATTAGACCAATTATGACAATCACAAAGGGATGTCTTATGACTGAGAAGTGCAAATTATAAGAACAGTAATATTCATTGTTAAGTGCAACCTGAAAATGTCTGTGTAGACTGCTCATTAAAACCTGCTTCCTTTCACAAAAATGTCTTTCATAAAAAATACAGATTACAGGTGAAAGGCACTGCACCAAAACGTAAGTGCTGAGTGCACAACATGCTGGTAAACTTGGAATGTTCGAAAAATCAATCCAGGTCAGAATTTATAAAGGAAACTGAAATATCCAATTTCTCCTTTACCATTATATTCTCAGTTGTGGAAACGCACTAATTGGTTTTCAAATGTGTGGACAGAGGAACTAAAATTTTATATAAGAATTGAACTCGTATGACCAAATTCCAGCAATTTACATAAAAAATACTTAATACACGTCTAGGAGAAAGGGCACGAGGCTTTGTATTTGGACTCATTTATGTCTTTTTTACCACTTTTTGACTTTGGGCAACTCCCTTAGATTTCTCAATTTTAATTTACTAATGGATAAAACAGCAACCTTAGTCAATACATTGTAAGAATAAAATATCAATTAAGGGAAAAACATGTTATTATAAAGTATATGACTTTTGATTACTATAGATAAACATTAGTTAATTTAAAGTAACATCACAATTATGAGCATATCTGTAGATGAAAAAAATATTAACATTCATTTTACACTTTACAAACTTTAGAAACATCATAAAGCAAAGGTACAGTATTTACAAAAGTACATTTTATTTGCTGCGGTTCACCATTCTCTAGTCATTTAAATCTCTCCCATCACAAATAGTAAAGAATGTATAAGGGATTCTAAAAACAAACAACTCACATGAAAAAGGGCTTCCTGGAGCTCATATTTTGTTAGAATTGAAATTCACCTTTTAGGGATAAAGCATTAATCATTTTGCTACACTGAAAAACCACCTACTAACAAATCTACAGCCTACATGAAAGGATTTGATGTTTAGAGAATTTTTTTGAAGTTTGAATTAGCAACTTAAGTTTATTTATGCTCATTCTATGTTACTGAAGCCGTTAAAAGAAACTTCTGAGTAGCATTTTTCTCCTTTAGCTACTATGTCAGATTATGGAGACAACTAGATGCTTTGCTGTAAGTAAATTATTTAATACAGCAAGTTCATATAATAATATCTTTTTTCTATTTCGTGGTTTCAGTGAAAACGCCTGTACAAACAGCTTTTGCAGTACAATTACATTGTATATGTTGGATGAGGAGGGTTTTCTTGTTTTGTAATCTGATGACTGTGTTTGTAAAACAAATGTTTTGTTTTGTCTTCAAGAAACAAAACCAGGCATCATTTATGGGAACTGTTCCGATTGGAAGCCAATAACTATATAAGGTAAAGTTCCCAAGTGAGACTGCCCTAGTTTTCCACCAATACTATCTGGGGCCTAATTCTGTGAACTGCAAAACCTGTTTCAGATTAATATTAGCATATATGTAAATAGTAATGATATTAGGATATAAGCTTTAGAGTCAGATCTTTGTGATCTCAAATCAGAGGTTCAAAGGATTCACTTGCCATCAGCTTTCATTCTCTAAAACTGAATAAATGTACGGTTTTGAGAATACGATGCTAATTGGTGATGATCATGACACAATTGTTTAACAGGTCACAGATTAAAAAAAAACAAGAGTCTGTGCTCCATTTAAAGCTGTAGATGACTGCCCAACTTCCTTTTTCTTCAGTGTGTTGTTTATGAGTGAGTCAACCATGACCATCACTAAGATTTCCAAAGCCTTTACAATGAACAAAGAAGCTGTAGTTTCCGCTGATCTTACCCTTGGATAGCTCTGTAAAAATGGAAAGTTATTTCAAAAAATGTGCGACTAGCCAAAACAGTAACCAGAAAACATATTTGCATGCACGTTTCTCAATTAAATTAACTTTCAAAGACTCTACCAAAAACCAAGTTAGAAAATGAGTTTTTTTTTTTTAGAAATGGAATAATACCTTTATTTTTTATTATTATTATTTTTATTGTGTTTTTCTTTAAACAGAGCAGACTGAGTGTCAGTGTTCTCCCTTAGAAACTTGTCTGATTACCTACAGTAAAACAAGGGGGAGTGGGAATGACCAGAAAATCAAAAACGACCCTACACCCTGTAGAACAGAAAGCGCTGAGGATAGAGACACTGCCCTTTTAGAATTCAAAGCTGAGATTCCAATCTTGACAGAAGTTTGCATTCCAGATAAGCATTCAGAAAACTCTAACGGAAAGTAGAGTACTCCAAAAGGGAGAAGGTATTTGCCAAGGATACAAGGCCACAGATAGAAAGCAAATCTCTTCATAAATGTTAATTGGCAATTAAAATGGGAAAGTAGGGATTGGGATGTTCAGCACTTTCCTAGAACAGGATCTCAGACCTAAAACATAAGATTGAGGGTCAAGGGCAAATTTACAAAATTGTATGATGCCTATTTATGTCTTTGTGGAAGAGAGAGAATCTCATACTTTCTGTAGTTCAGACAATGGGTCAGAAAGCTTTCCCGTTAAGGGCCAGATAGTAAATATTTTAGTCTTTGTGGGCTGTCCTGTTTCTATCACAATGAACAATTTGTAAGCATGGCCTTGGCTATATTCCAATAACACTTCATGTACAAACAGGAGGGTGAGACAGATTTTGTCAGTGGGTTGCGGTTTGTAAAGCCCTGATTTAGATTCTAGAACAGAAACATTACCTGTCATGTGATAATTTAAGTCCATGCCAGTTAGACTAATGGGCTCAACATAATTCTCTGCTGCATTTTGGAACTAGAAGAAGGGAGTGCGAACAGCCGTGAGTCATCCCATTTCTTCCTTGATCTCAGCTCCTCCTGCTCAATCCTTTGGTTGCTCCTTTCAGCCACGCTTGTCTTCCTATTATTCAAAGATTCAGGCAAACTATAGCTCAGAGTCTTTGATTTTGCTGTTACCTTAATACAAAATTTTATTCTAGGTACTCTCTCTTAAATATTTGTTCAAATACAGGAATGCCTATATTTGTCAGGGTTGTATCAGGAAACATATTTCATCTCATATGTTCTAAGGAGCAGAATTTACTTAATACTTTACTTACGTTCTGTGGGGAAGATTAAAGGAAGAGGCAAAGAATGAGACAGGATCTAACAAGAGAAGAGAGGAGAGATCAAAGGGAAGAACCACAGTACCATGGGCTCCAAGAACAGTAGAAGAGTCACACTACTTGAGTAAGAGTCAAGAATGGAGCTGACACTAGTCTTCATTGAATTGATTTTCCTGATATTTGAAAAAAATTCATGGAGATAAATTCAGGGTATTGGGTAGAGAGTGTGTGAATTGTTATCTCATAGCAATACTTACTAGAGGACACACATGAAAGAATAAACCCCAAGCAACCGTATGGATCGGATGATTTGTTCAGCAAGTTTCAGCCAAATCTCTCCTTGTCCAACCTCATGCAAGCTCAATGCACTCACGAAGGATGTAGCCATGGTGGCTGTTGGTAAGCCCAAGAACATGGGCCCTCTCTCATAAAGGATAACCTAGTTACTGTTGCTATACAGTATCCATCCTGTTATTATTACCAGAGACCAATACTGGGACCTCAGCATCACATTCTCTTGAGGAGACTGACCAACTACTTGGTCGCAAGTTGATTATTTTAGATTCTTTCCAAAAAGATCAGCAGTTCATTGTGAGCAAGACCCATGCAAAGTTTACTTTTCTTGCCCATGATGCCTAATTAGTACCACTACCTGAGGAGTCACAGATGTATAGACATGGAATTTTGTAGTATGTCACCTCAGGCAAGGGGATCAATTTTATGGTGAAAGAGATATAACGGTGGACACAATCCATTGCCCACTAAATACCAAATCACCCAAAAAGTCGTGGCCTAAGAAAATGTTGCAATAGTTATTTTAAAACTATAGCTAAGCACAGACTTGAAGATAATATTCATGATGTTGGGGTGCTATTATTTGAGAGGCAGAATGTTAATTGGTTCAATACTCATTTAACCAATAAGATAGGAGTGTCCTTATTTCCATTATTCCCCGTGACCCCATATTTAGTTCTCAAGAGCTGGCCATGACCAATCATGAAAACAGGCATTACTTGGAAATGTGAAGGGTTTAAGCAACCCACACCTACTGAGTTAACCTTTTTTTACATAGTTATTAAGAAATGTGCTGGCAAATACTAGGTAAATATTAGGGAAAAAAACACATAATGGCCAAGATTTGTTAGCAGCCCAAGTGCCTATCAGCAGATGAGTGTATAAAATAGCGGTGGCACATTTATACAGTGGAATACTATGCAGCCATAAAAAAGGAAATTTTTTTCTTTGCAACAGCATGGATGGACCTGGAGAACATTATGCTAAGTGAACTAAACCAGACAGGAGAAAGACAAGTACCATATGATTTCACTCGTATGTGGAATCTAGTGAACAAAATTAAGTAGTGAGCAAAATAGGGACAAACTCATAGCAGGCTGACAGCTTTCAGGGGTAGGGGTTGGGGGTCTGAGGGATTGAGCAAAAAAAGAGAGGAAAAAAAAGAAATATTCAGACAAATACTAGGTGAATATTAAGAAAAAAGCAGCAAGGAAATGTGGTAGAACTGGGGAAATATATGGAAAAAAAAAAAAAGGGGACTATGTGATGAACCTGACAAGCTCAGGGAGCCACATGGGAGGCCTGGCAATCTGAGTGACCAAAAGTAACCACACAGGATGTTCTTATCATAGACTTTTAACTAGGCAGGACATGGTGGGTAGTCACATCCTAGGCCTGTTGCTTCCTTAGCAAAGGTCAGTCTTTGCCATAAGTGAATCCTAACTGCAGAGTAAGGCCTCGGTTCTTGAGTCTGGGACAAAAAGAATTCAGAGCCAAGAACGCTAATGCAAGAAGTTTATTTAGAAAGTCACAGAGATAAAAGAAGTGAGCTGGCTGGGCTGCGTGGACTCAGGAAACAAGTTACAGGGGCAAAAGAAAGGTCCCTGGGGCCTAGGAGAAGGAAAGCAAAGGTACTACTACCTGAAAGAGGAGAAGGGTAGGTGCAGCCATGCTCCAGATAGTGTGCTCTGCCGTAAGCCTTAAAGATTTTTTTGTCTGTTTTCTAAAGGCAGGAATTTTAGGGGAGAACCTCAAGAGAATATCCATCAGCTTTTCAGGTGTGTTATGGTGCTTTAGGGTGACAGTCATTAGTCATTGCATCTGGTCCTGATTTCAGTCATGGTATCATTTCATCTGGTTTTGCTGCTTTCTTGGGCTTGGAGCTGAAACACAACTGAGGCTTGAATGTTATCTCCAGTTTGACAAAACTCTGTCTCCTGGTCAATAGACCCAAGGTTTTGTTCCTGAGATTGTCTGATGGAGTCAGAATCTCATTGTCTAGAGGGCTTAACGCTTAAGGAGAGGTCATGCAAGGGCTTGCATGGGAGTCATACAAGGCTATTTTCTGTCCCCCCACTTGTTTCTCCTCTATGGGGGTCTAAATTGCATGAGGAGTGATATGAAAATCTGGTAGATAATAACTGCAGACTAGGGGATGAAAGGTCCCCCTGGGGGTGAGGTCCTAGCCTACAATAGTTATTTTCTCTTTTTGTCCATTACCAGGCGCCTGGGACTTTCTGCCCTAGTGACATTCTGTACCTGGCCTATTGTTCTTGCTCTGTTTATGCCTAACTTCCTACTCTATCGGAGTTGAACACTAAGCACCAAGAATTGCAGTGGACCAATATAGGCTATTTTACTGATGAATGGCGCTACCGAGGAGAAAAGGAAGGTAATACTCAAAAGCCCAAACTCCCCAGCAGCATGTAGGGTACAGACTATATAGGGCAAAATCGCAAGATACCACTGGTTTGGGGTTCTAATTGGGAGATGGCTGGTCAGAGGTGAGGTACGGATAATAAATCATTTCTTCAGGTCTTAAGGACAGTTCTGAACTCTGTTCCAGTATCCCTTTGTCTGGTTTCCTGAAAAAGTAACCAGGGTATCATTCCAGTTTATGGCTCAGGAGCTGAAATGTAACTTTGGTCAAGATGTTATCTTTAGCCTGCAGATGTCCCGACCTTGTGACTATTGGTCAGATCCAAGTCACTGTCCTCTGCTGCCTCGGGGGTGGCTGGTTATGGGAGCAAAGGCTAGGTCTCTGAGAGTATGTGTAGACAGAAGAAAGAGAAATGATTTCTAGAGCTAGGATTTAAAGCTAAATTTAATCAAAGTCATAAGGACCTTTGGTTTTAATACTAAACCTAGGTCTAATACTTGACCTATTTGCTATTTTAACCTTTTCCAGAAAGATAATTAACCTGTTGGGAATTGTTTTGGTCACAAGCAGCGAGCTTGCCTGTTACCAGGCCCTCTACACTCCACCCTGTTCGAAGAAGAGGCAATCTGCGTGGTAAATGCCCCTGCGGTTCCCTTGCCTCAGAAGAGGATGTCCTGGTCTAAAAACAATATTTTCTTTTTCTTTGGTTAATAGCTCCTTCATCCCACCCCTTTTTCCTATAAAAGCCTTCCATTTTGTAGCTCTCCTCAGAGCAGCCCTCTGGTTGCTCCGTGGATTTTGCAGGATTCATGAACCAACCAGATCTTCGAATTTACTCACTTGAATTTTGTTTTTGAAAACCCTTCTCAGACAATATGCAAACTGTGCGAAGGTGTCAATAGAAAAAATGTGTCGTGCCAAGTCTTTCTTTGGGTCAGACAACCTATATTGGGACTGCGCTGTGCTAACCAATTGTCCGTTTCAATCATGTGC
>VMDR010031257.1:0-12109 GCA_007922815.1 Macrotus californicus | reverse complement strand
TAAGATTCTCTCCTTATCTTTAATCTTGGGTAACTTAGTTATGATGTGCCTTGGTGTGTTCCTCCTTGGGTCCAATTTCTTTGGGATTCTTTGGGCTTCCTGGGCTTCCTGGAAGTCTATTTCCTTTGCCATATTGGGGAGATTTCCTTCATTATTTGTTCAAATAAGTTTTCAACTTCTTGCTCTTCCTCTTCTCCTTCTGGTACCCCTATAATTCAGATGTTGGAACACTGAAAGTTGTCCCAGACGTTCCTAAGTGTCTCCTCATTTTTTTGAACTCTTGTTTCTTCATTCTGTTCTGGATGGATGTTTAATTCTTCCTTTTGTTCCAAGTTGTTGATTTGAGTCACAATTTCCTTCCCATCACTGTTGGTCCCTGTATATTTTCCTTTATTTCACTTCGTATATCCTTCATTTCTTCATTCATTTTGTGGCCATACTCAACCATTTCAGTAAGCATCCTGATTACCACTGTTTTGAACTTTGCATGCAACTCATAGGTTGGTTATCTCCTTATCACTTAGTTCTTTTTCTGGAGTTTTGATCTGTTCTTTAATTTGGGCCATATTTCTTTGTCTTGGGGCACCCGTTATGTTGTAAAGGCCAGAGCCGTAGTTATTCGCCAGGGTGGGGCAACCCTTTTGCTGTGTTGTGACACTGTCTGTGGAGGAGGGGTCAGGGAGGGAATAATGCTGCTCATGCTCTTGCCCCACTTTCCATCACTTCTCTTGCTTCCCACAAGTGGATTATGCCCTTTCAGGTGTCGATTCTCAGGTGGGTAGGTTTGTGTACATTCTAGGATCCAAAAGGACTCTCTAATGGACTCTCCTATGAAACTAGGAGTTTCTTCCACCTTTATAACCCCATAGAATTTTGCAGCTAGAGGTTTCAGTCTTTAGTTTCCTGGTCAGCCAGCCCCTGCCTTGCCTATGCAGTCTGCAGCATTGCCTCGAGTTCTCTCCACATGGCTGCCAGTCTCCGCCCCTCCTACGAGTCTGGATGAATGTTTCTTTAACTCCTTCATTGTCAGAGTTCCATGCAGTTTGATTTTCTGGCAGTTCTGGTTGTTTTTTTCTTTTTAAATTGATTGTGGTCCCTTTGGTTATGAGAGGAAGTGAGTGTTTCTACTCTGGCTCCATTTTGGCCAGAACTCCATGTGAAGAAGTATCCTTAAGCATGAAAGTACAATAATACTCTGAATCCCTACAAAATTTCTTTAATTAATCAACATTTTTTTAATGGATCTGTAATTTATGAAAGCTCTTGATAGTTACATATGTTGGGTTGCTTTGATTGTCTCTCAATATTTTCTGCAAGGTTGTATCTGACTCTGCTCTTCAAAATATGTGGATTATTCCACCTATTATCTTTAGGCTTAGTGCCTCTCCCAACAACTCAATCTTCTTCACACTATAAAGCTTGACAATAAAAAACTGTTATTACACTAAGTAAAATTTGGAGCTGGGAGTGAGAAGTAGAGGTAAAGATAAGTGGAACTGCACTAGTATCCTTTTTTAAAAAATGAAGAAATAGATTACCTATATTTATAGATTGACAAATAGATTTTTAAGTATATGATAAGTTAATAGTTACAGAAATGGAAATTTGAAATCTGTTAATAATAATTGCCTTTGGAAACTACCCTGGGAATTGGAAATAAGAAAGACTTTTATTTTCATATCCTATATATTGCCTCAAGGCAGCTGTGCAGACTGTGTGTGTGTGTGAGTTATCAGAAAAAAATGACTAATCAACTGATATTGTCAGATATTGAGTCAACTTTCCTCAGATAGAGAGAGAAAACATGAATATATATGTATATATATAATATTTTATATATAATATTAGTATATATATTTATATTTATATTAGTATATATATAATATTTTTCTTAAATATACCAATGTAGTGCTTAGTGGGAAAGATATATTTATTTTTCATTTTATTAAACTAATTTAAATTTTTTTTTTATCAGACAGTAAATACAAAGATTATTAGGGCACATTTTTTTTAGTTCAGGAAAACACAGTATACAAAACTGTGAAATATTTTTAACAGAGATTTTATGGTAAAATTTAGCCAACTTTTTAACATGGCAATTGCTTCACTGGGACTGTTGTGCAAGTAATTTAGGTCTTTTCTATGTTTCTTCAAAAAGAATTTCTGATACAAAGCCACAGATTTTGATTTACTAAATTTATTTTTTAAATTTCACAAGATTTCATACTAATAACATCAATTTTGATTTAATCTTAACAATCTATACTTACATGTTAATATTAAAAATGCTTTTTGAAAATACTGTTATGAATTATTTTTAACACACTCAAAACACTGATGTTCATCTATGGTTAGTGAAGACTGATTTTGAAGCTTCAACATGATGAACTGTGTTGATCCTAGCCTTACCTAGCAAAATCCTCAGCTACTGTAGTTAAAATGCCTAAACCACTCATTCTAGAGGCAGAGATGTCTGGTTGAAATACCACTGCCTCTGCCCATTTCCTGCCTTTCAATGAGAAGACACTCCTATTGTATTCACTGACTCCCTTCAGGCATCCTGTCACTATTTGGCAACTAACTTAACCTCTTAGTTAACATGTATTTGAGCCATGTGCTGATATTGATATTCCTGACAACCCAAGGGAGAACCTTATGACATTTTTTTACCAATGCCAATTCCAAGTAAAGTCAGATCTTTTGAGAACAGCCAATCCTGCTCTCATTATTGCCTTTCCTCTCATTAGAATAGAAAAAAGAAAGCTCATTTTATGCACTGCACTTCAATGTCAAGTTCTCTCTGCCAACAGTATGAAGAATTTTACATAGCACAATATTGTGTGTGTATATATATATAAAATCAGTACCTATTTTTCTTTTTTAAATATAGCAAAAATCAGGATATATACAGGCAAGAAATTTGCTGTGTTTTTACAATTCTTAGATAACTTCATTTATTTAATAAATATTTATTAAGAAGCCACAATGTACCAGGAATTCTTTTAGGCATTTTGATATATTTGTGCATAAAAGAGAATAGATTCCTATCTCCATGGAGCTTATATTTTGGCAAGAGGCATAGACAATAGAAATTGATACAGTAAATGAATCATCTAATATTTATAAGTATGAAGACTAAAAAGGGTTAATAAATATACATGGGATCAAGAGTGTCAAGGGCTGGGAGGTACAGGTTGTAATGTGAATAGAGTGATCTGAAGATTCTCATTGACATGATAGCAAGTAAAATAGACAGACTCATAGAAGGAGAGCAGGATGACAGCTAAGGCAGGGAGGGCAGGGGTAGAGGGATTGAGCAAAGAAGAAAAAGGACTCATGGACACGGACAACAGTGTGGTGGTTGTGGGGGTGTGGGGTATAAGGAGATCTAAATAATAATGGAAAAATACAATAAAAACATGAAATAAAAAAAAAAGATCCGAGCAAAGATATAAGAAGGTAAATGGTTTGGTCATATGAATTTCTGGATTCATCCTACAATAAATGAATAGCAAATGGACAATCTTTATGGTGAAACCAAAAAAGCCAGTGTGGCTGGAATATCTTGGTAAAAATGGAGGTGGGAAGAATAAGAAATGAGTTCAGAGACTTAAGAGGGAGTTTGAGGGTGGGGTCTACAATTGTGTAAGACTTTATAGACTGTATAAAGGCTGTGACTGTTACTCTGAATGAACTAGAGAGCCATCACAGTTTGAGTCAAGGGTGACATGATCAGACTTAGGCTTGGAAAAACCACTTCCTTTCTGCTCTCTGGCTTCAGTATATGAATTCATTGTATTGGGCTAAGAGTAGAAGCAGAAAGGCCAGTTAGGTGGTTCTTGTTTGAGGGATCTACCAGCAGAGCAGGTGAGAACCTGCAAGATTCTATTAAAGTCAACATTGTGGTGGGAGGGGTGGGAGGGTAGGGGGCCAAGGCACAGCCAAGAACAAATCAAGGAAGCCCTGGATGGATAGCTCAGTTGGTTAGAGCATTGTCTGATGCACCAAAGTTGTGGGTTTGATCCCTGGTCAGGGTGCATACAAGAAGAAATCAGTGTATGCATAATTTAATGGAACAACAAATTGATGTTTCTCTCTCTCTCTTTCCTTTTCTCTTTCTCTGTAATCTAAAATTAACATATAAAAATTTTAGAAATATATTAAAAATGACATAGTGATACTAAATATATTTTTTAAAAGAATGAATCCAGGAATTTTGGGGTTAAGCCACTGAAGGGATGCACTTGGGTTTAAGCAGATTTGTGAGGAAGTAAAACAGAGGTCAATATTGTACATATTCAGTTTGAGAATTATCAATTGACATCTAAGTAAAAGTGTTAGTAAGAAGCTGATAATCAAGTTTGAACTTCAAAAGGAATATCAGGTTAAAGATATACATTGAGGACCATTAGTATGTACGTAGCATTTAAAGTCATCAGACCATATGAATTCATTGAGGAAGGGAGGCTAGTTCAAGAAGAAAAAAAACCAAACTCTGAACCTTGAGATATGCCACCAGTGAGGAGAGGCCGGGAGTACTAGGATAAAAGAGCCAAGATTAAGAAGGAACACCTGTGAAGCAGGAAAAACAAAAGCAGACAGGGGTGCCCTTGAGGAGAAGTAGAGCAATATATCAAAGAGAAAGTGGTCATCTTTGTGAAGTGCTGCTAACAGCCCAAGTAAAATAAGGACTGTGAACTGAGCCTTGGGTTCAACAGTGTGGATGTCACTAGTGAACTGCTAACTGAGTAGCAATACAGGTGGTATGGAAGCAAAAGCCTGATGATAGATGGGTCAGGAAAAAAGTGGAAAGAAAGAAATTGAACAAATTTAATATATGTAATTCTTCTAAGGAGTTTCACTGCAAAAGAGAGTAATCCTCGAAGAAAAAGCCATGATCATGTCACAGGTTAGAAAAACAAAACTAATAAAATACATAAATGCCACGCAGCTTGTAAGGGCTACAATTCTAGAGGATTCAACATTCAGTCCTGCCTGACTCTGTTGTATTCTGTTGTTTTCCTGAGTAGCCAAACAGATCAGAGAGTGGCCAGTTACATTTTATTTTATGTGAGAATTAAGTGGTTTATGTGTACAAATTTTATAGCCCAAAATCTAGCACATTGTAAGTAAAAAATACATGTTGGATTTCATCTCCTTATTTTCCTTACTCCTGTTTACTGCTGGAAATATATAGAGGGTCATTGGTAAAGGTAAAGCAAATATTTGTTGCTTATGAAGTGTAACAAAATCAAACATATTACAGCCTACTAACTATGTATGAAGTTTGTAACATATTTCTTCCCATGATGGAGGTCAACAATAGATATAGGTCTTACTTTTGTTGCACACATCTTGTCACCAGAAAAAGGAGTGTTGGATCCTATCCAGTGGACTGATAATAAAAAACATGCATATATAATTTATAAACTTATTTACTCTAAAAATTAGCTATTCAACTTTGTAAAAGAAAGTTAGAATCTTCCATAAGTTTTCCTATAATATTCTTTTAAAGCATACATTCTTCTATAAACCATTTTTTATTTAATGATAGCACAATTCTGAAAATGAACAGCATGTGATATAGGAATGCTCATATTAGTTATATAATTATTTCAGCCACTGAGCAGAAAAAGAAAATAAATTTAAATTCACATGAAATGATGTTTTGGCATTAGTGATCACACATAGATATTTCTATTCCAACTCCCTAGAAAAAAATACTTGGAAAATATATACATGGGACCAAAGTTTAGGAGTGTTTGGGAAATAATAACTGGTCTCATTTTGCTGGAACTTTGGCAAATAAATGAATTATATAGTTGTAGATGTGTATATAGGTAAAAATAAGAAGAGATTGTTTTTGATATTTGAAGTCTTTAAGAATTTCAAGCTTTCACGATTCTTCCCAACCCAGATTAGGAAAAAGCTGAAATAGTCTTTCAAAATTACATGCTATCTTAGGGGTGCAAATTGGAAAGAGACAATAAATATGCCAATGAATATTTGCTTGTGGAATGTGGGGATCTGGAAAGTTGCCCTGAGATACCATCACCCGGAGATAACTTTGAGGAAATATATGATCTGTGAGCAAACTGACAAGGAGCTAGTGAGGCAGGTATTCCAAATAGGGGTTGAAACATGTGCCTGGAAAAAATATCAAACTATAGTTCTGAATTTAAGAATAAAAAAAGGTGTGGGTGTGTGTGTGTGCGCGTGTGTGTGCGCGTGTGTGTGCGCCTGAAACACAGTAAGCATGTGAGAAAAGCATGGGAGAGAGGGTTGGAGAGGTTAGCCAGGAAGATGACACAGGATCTCAGCCGGGGCAAGGAGTGCGGACTACACTGTTAAGGTGATGAAAGCCTTTACAGCAGCAGGCCCCAACCTCTTAACCTCTTTGGCACCAGAGACCAGTTTCTTGGAAGACAGTTTTCCATGGACTGGGGCTGGAGGAAGGGTCTGGGGATGATACAAATGCATTACATTTATTGTGCACTTCATTTCTATTATTATTACATTGTAATAGATAATGAAATAATGATACAACTCACCATAATGCAGAATCAGTGGGAGCCCTGAGCTTGTTTTCCTGAATCTTGGTGTTCTAGCAGACAGTGACACCCAAAGCGTGTGGCTATGTTCAGTCTGTTCTGTAAAGTCTCGTTTTGGTTGTTGTCTCTTCAGAAAACCCTTCTCCATGAGGATAGGATGTTGGAAATAGAAGCAGGCTTTTCAGTGCTTTTGTGGCAATCTCAGGATATTCCACCTTGACTTTAATTCAGAATGCATGGGGATTTGAAGGTGTCTCAGATACATGTTTAAGGCCATCATCATTTGCGATCTCAAGCAGTTGAACCTCTTCTAGCACAAAGTCGATTCATCTGGCTTATTCACAGACGGGTCACAGATCCATTCCTTCCCAGCTTGGGGGTCTTTTGTGGTTGGGAAGTAACACTCAAATTCTTTTGAAAGCTGAGATAGGTGATCATGCACCAGCTGAGAGAAAGAAGGCTCTGTCTCAGTCTCTCAAAATCTCTGCTAATGTTTGAAACATGTCAAAAATCCCAGTGTTCATGTGCTGCCTCCATAATTTCAGTTTGGCTTTGAATGCAGTTCCTTTATCTGCTGACTTGAACACAGCTGTCGTTCTCCCCAAAAGGACAGATTAAATTCGTTGAGCAGGTTGAATATGCCACACAAATAATCAAGTTTTGCGACCCATTCTGTGTCACTGAAATGTGCTGCCAGTGGTGACTGTTTTTCTAAAAGAAATCTCTGGAGTGGCTCTTGTAACACAAACACTCTGGCTAGTGATCTACCTTTAGAAAGCCATCTCACTTCTTTGTAGAAGAGAAGACAGGTGTGCTCTGTGTCCATCTCCTCACAGAGCTGCGTGAACAGACGTGAGTTAAGGGCATGTACTTTAATGTGGTTGATAATTTTAATCACATCCTACGAAATGCTGATAAGCTCAGGTGACATGTTTTGGCTAGCCAGCATTTCTCCATGGATGACACAGTGCATAGACTCACATTCAGAAGCAACCTCTTTGACCTGAGTAATGAATCCAGAAAGCCGTCCAGTCATGGCAGCTGCTCCATCTGAGCATATACTGGCACAAAATGACCAACTCAGTTTTCCTGATATTTAATCATTCAAAGACTTGAATAGTTCTACAGTTGTGGTGTTGATTGGCAAGAAAAGTGCACATAACATATTCTTGTGCATATCCTCCTAAAAAATGTATCACACAAAAACAAGCATTGTTGCCTTGTTGTCAACATCTACAGACCTGCATTGGGCACCACAGTGACTCATTACTTCTCTCTAACAATTGTGCCTCAATATACTCTGCTATTTCATCAGTTTGTCTAGTTATGAGGCTGGCCGAAAGAGGAACATGTGCCACCTTTTGAATTGCAGCCTCTCCTAAAAGTTCATGACAAATGTCCTTAGCAGCAGGCAGGATCAACTCCTCACCCATAGTAAAGGGCTTCTTAGCTTTAGCAATGTGGTTAGCCACTAAGAATGATGCTCTCACTGCAGACACATTTGATGAAATGGTAGCCTTCAATAATTGCTTCTATTCTTTGCATTCCTCTTTTTTTTTTCTTTTGAAAAACTTCAGAGGTTTATCTTTTAATGCAGGGTGTCTGATCTCCACATGATGAAATGGTTTTGAAGGTTCCATGGCTTCATTGGATAGCCAGTCACATGTTATACAAAGTGAGCTTGGAGAATGTGAATCACTTGTTGCAATGAATTTGTAATTTAAGTAGGACTCGGTATTTTCTGTTAAATGCAGCTTTCTTTTTGTTGGCAGTCTTAGAGTTCCCTGCTGTCTCATCATTGGGTCTTTCCCCCTTGTCAAAGAAGCTCTCTAGCAACATTTGTTTTTACTTATTTTGGCTAGGGTTAGCTTGAGGGCTTACCAAAACTGTGACTGAGACAAGTGCACAGTGCAGGAAAGAGTCATGGACAAAAGTGGTAAATAAGATAATGGGTGGGCCATGCATGGACTAAAATAATTGTTGGATTCTGATTAAAGCCTGCCATGAGATGCAGGTGTACAATCAAAGTACATCAACTCACTTGCCACTATAAATCCTGCCATCAGATGCAGCTTAATTGTCACTTGACATTCACTGATAGGGTTTTGATATGAGTCTGCAAGGAATTGATTTATTACAGTTTCTGTGCAGTCAAACCTCTCTGCTAATGATAATCTGTATTTGTAGCTGCTTCCCAGCTCTAGCATCTGTGTCTCAGCTCCACCTTGGATCATCAGGCATTAGATTCTCATAAGGAGCGTACAACATTGATCCCTTGCATACACAATTCACAGAAGGATTCACGTATGAGAATCTAATGCTGCTGCTGACCTGGCAGGAGGTGGAGCTCAGACGTTAATGCAAGCAATGGGGAGCAACTGTAAATGCAGATGAAACTTCACTTGCTTGCCTGCACTCACCTCCTGTTGTGCAGCCCAGTTCCTTATAGGCCATGGACTGGTATCTGTGAAGGAGATCCGTGATATCTCCTTCACGGATACCAGTCCACGGCCTAGGAATTGGAGATCCCTGCTTTAAAGAACTATGAAGTGAGGGAGCAAGGTGATTTACTAAAGGCTTTTCCAAATCACTCTGGCTGATATATTCAGAATGGGTCAGAGTGACTGAAATGACTCAGTAGTAGGAGGTTGTCAGGATAATCCAGGTGACAGACAATAGTGGTGGGAAATATGATATTAGCAGAAAAGAAAATACAAAGTTAGATATATTTTAACATGAAATAAATTGCATACTTTTTTGTGAAATGTAAGGCTGGGTAAAAGGAAAGAGTAAAAGGTAACTTTGACTGTGTAGACCTAAGTTGGAACAGATTAAGTATGAGATACTGGTAGTAGAATTCCAGAAAGACACTGAAAATAGCAACTAAAGTGTACCAGGGAGATAGAGCAAGCCATGCAGTTTTGGGTGTCATTAGTCTGTTACCGGATGAAAGGAATCCTTTTGGCTGTGAGAATGAAAGCCCACTAAGACAGGAGTTTGCAGCAAAGAAAGTAAAGGTTTATTTTTAGGAAATGGCCGATAGACAGGTTAGCTAATGCTCAAAGACCTGGCTCCTGATGGCTTCGAGGATTGGGTTATATAGTGAAAAAAAAAAAAAAAAACAAAAACATTAATCACGGTGACTAAGGGAGTTAAGATAGTGTTCAGGGTCATGGTTTTTATTGATCACTTGGCACTAGGGTGGGGTAGTTGATCATCCATGGCCATAACTTCTGGTTTCCCTGCTGTTCTGGCCTTGAACTGAAACATAACTGAGACCTAGATGTTCTCTCTAGTTTGACCAACACTCTTTCCTTGGGGCCAACAGGTCCAAGACTTTGTTCCTAAGATGGTTTGATGCTGGTTAGAACCTCATTGTCCTGAAGGCTTAATGATTAAGGAGTGATTCTGTAAGGGAGAAGGAGCCAAGTGTGTCAGGATGCTGGAAAAAGCCAGTTTGGATCCAAAGGAAAGAAAAGAGAAAGAACTCATGGACATGCCAGCTGTGAGCTGATTGTGAGGGGGGAGGGTATGGGGGTACAAATGGTGATGGAAAAAAATAAAATAATAAAATAAAATGAAAAGAAAGAAAGGAGAAACATTCATATTAAAGAAATGTAGTTTCTATGCGGTTACAATTCCCAAGGGGATTATTAAACTATTACAAAAAATGGTCTTAGCCTAGTCACAAAGATTTGGGGAATTTGCAAAAACACTTCTCTTTTATAATTCAAAAGCCTCTAATGTTAAAGAGCTTGGATGGGAAAGAGAATAGCTTAGAATGTAAAAGAAAGAGGTAGTGAGGAACACAGGGTCACCTCTATTTTCTCCTATCCCAATTAGTGTTACCTCTTTTTCTGGGAAGAACTGAAACACATATCATGTTCCTAGAATATAAGTGGTGTATTTTTGACACTACTTATTAATAGATGATGTACATGAATATGTGCACATGGTCCTCAATTCAATTGTAAAACAAAACTGTGGGCTTCTTGCTTCTGTTTCATAGCTGACCACTGCACAATATTTCAGAGACAAGTTGTACAACTTCAATCCTAAATTGGATTGTCACTTCCCCACTCCACATGATCTTTCTTAGCAAGTTTCCCTCACTGCCAACGCTTCTGTAACAGATAAATCTAACAATTCCTCCTAAGCTTACTATATTTTTGATCACCATCTCTCACTTTGTTCCCCATTATATTTCTACCTCCTTACTGTAGATAAATTCAGACTTTTTGGCCCCTTTATATTTTTCAAGCTATACTTTCAAGATCAATCTAACAGAAAACCAGCAGAAAAGCTGATCAAAGAGTGGATCTTTCATAGAAGAGGGGTCTGTGTGTGTGTGTGTGTGTGTGTGTATGCTGAGATGGAGCTGTGAATACTTCAACACCAACCATTTTTATCCAGATACACGAGATATCATCTTTAGAATTTTTAATGCATCAAAAATGTATGAGGAATCTTTTCACAAAAGACACATTCTCTGAAATTATAAAATAAATTATCCAATTTTAAGTTTTAAATTCTAAATCTCAAGTAGTACTAAATCAAGAATCAGGAACTCATGCTTTCAAAAAAGAAGCCTGTAAAAACAATTAATTTGTCTCTATCTTAATTAATGATGAAACAATTCAACCAACTTAGCTTTTAAATTTAATCATAATTAATCTAACTGGGCACAGAATGTTGTATTATTGTGACTCAGTAAGAGAGTGCAGGCAGCTGGCAGGAGCATTTCAACTCTTGCGGTTGCTTCATTTACTCAGAAAGTGGTAACAAGGCAGAAAATCATTAGGAAGTTTTCTGCTGAGATGATGGTGCATTTTTTAGTTTGTCTCTAGATATACTAAAGGATATAAACTTCATGTACATTTATAGTCTATTTATAAGAATTCTCATACATAATGTCAAAAGCAAAAGCACAAAAAGGAAAAATTGATAAATAGGACCTCATTAAATAAAAAATATATATATTTTGCTTTGCAAAAGACCATATGAAAGGATGATGTGATAATTAAAATCACAAAAATAATTTCTATGTGACATTTTTACATATATGCCAATCACCTATATAATTTAATGTTATATAGTACATGTAAAATTTCAACTTAATAATTGTGTCTCACCTATACCAAGTTGAAATAAATATAATTATTCTGGTTGTTTTCATCCAAATAATTGGTTCAGCTTGCACAGTCTACCACTACTGAAAGCAGAAGTCCTTTTTCTTTTTAAAGATTTTATTTGTTTATTTTTAGAGAGAGGAGGGGAAGGGAGAAAGAGAGGGAGAGAAACGTCAATGTGTGGTTACCTTTCACACACCCCTCGCTGTAGACCTGGCCCACAATCCAGGCATGTGCCCCAACCGGGAAATGAATCAGCGACCCTTTGCCATCCAGTGCTCAATACACCGAGCCACACCAGCCAGGGATGAAAGTAGATGTTCTTAATTCAGTTCTCAAACAATCATTTAATCCCCTACCTCCAAAATAGCAGTTGATTTTCTGTAAAGGCTATATTGAATAAAGATGATGAAGGCTTTGTCCTATACA
>VMDR010031256.1:0-12105 GCA_007922815.1 Macrotus californicus | reverse complement strand
CCTGATGGGTGGACTCTGATTATTGTGAAATGGTTTATTTCCATTCAGTTCTGAATCAGCTGCATTCAGTTAGGAAAACAGAAGCAAGCACTACATAAGTAATACAGAAATAAGGGGCTTAATATAGGAAACTGGGCTCATACATGTGGGAGAAGACTTGGGAGAGTGAAGCTCTTGAAGGTTGTAGCTAGAGACTGGGAAAACAATCACGACCTACTTTAGCCAGATGCACTGACACAAGTTGGGGAACCAGAGTTCATGGGGAAGTACAAGTAGCTGCACACGTCCTGCCACCCAGAGTGGGACAGAAATGATGAGTTCGTGGATATACCTGTCAAGACATCATCTCTGTAAAGTGAGAGTTTGCAAAGAGTTGCGTGAAAGTGCTGTGTCTGAGGAGACTGACCTGTTTTATATACATGGCTTCTCAGGAAAATGATCTCCCTAAATAGCAACAGTAATCTTGAGAAAGAAGAACAAAGTTGAAGGCGTCATACCACCTCATGTCAAACTACACTACAAGGCTAGAGTAACCAAAACAGCGTGGTACTGGCATAAAAACAGACACAGAGGTCAATCGAAGGAAACAGAGATCCAGAAATAAACCCACATCTATATGGTCAATTAATATAATACAAAGAAGGCAAGAATATACAATGGGGTAAAGATAGTTAATTTAACAAATGGTATTGGGAAAATTGGACAGATATATGCAAAAGAATGAAACTATACAATCTTCTTATATTACATACAAAAATAAACTCAAAATGGATTAAGACTTCAATGTCAGACTCAAAACCATAAAAATCCTAGAAAAAAAACATAGGCAGTAAATTTTCTGACATTGCTCTTAGCATTATTTTTCAAATGTATCTCATCAAGCAAGCAAGAGAAACAAATAAACGAAAAACCCACGGGACTACATGAAACTAAAAAGTTTTTGCGAAGGAAACCATCGACAAAACGAAACACAATCTACTGAATCAGAGAACATATTCACCAATGACACATCTAATAAGAGATTAATATTCAAAATTTATAAAAAACTCAGACAACTCAATGCCCAAAAAACCAAAGAATTCAATTAAAAAATGGCCAGAGGACCTGAATAGTCACTTCTCCAAAGAGGACATACAGATGGCCAATAGTCATATGAAAAGATGCTAATGTCAGTAATCACCAGAGAAATGCACATTAAAACCACAATGAAATATCACCTCACACCTGTCAAAATGACTGTCATCAATAAATCAACAAACAACAAGATATGAAGACAAGGGAACCCTCGTACCCTGTTGCTGGTAATGCAAATTGATACAGCCACTGTGGAAAACAGCTGGGAAGTTCCTCAAAAAATTAAACATAGAACTACCTTACAATCCAGCAATTCTGCTTCTGGGTATATATCCAAAGAAACCCAAAACACTAATTCAATAAGATATAAGCACCCTACATTCATTACTGCATTACAATAGCCAAGACATAGAAGCAACCCAAGTGCCCATCAGCAGATGAGTGGATAAAGAAGAGGTAGTACATATACACAACGGAATGCTACTCAGCCATAAAAATGATAAAATCTTACCACTTGCGACAGCATGGATGAACCTAGAGAGTATTATGCTAAATAAAGTAAGTCAGAGAGGGAAGGACAAATACCATATGATTTCACTTATACGTTGACTCTAGAGGACAAAATAAGTGAACAAACATAACAGAAACAGACTCACAGATACAGAGAACCAAACAAAACAGAAACAGACTCACAGATGCAGAGAACAAACTAAGGGTTGCCAAATGGAAGGGAAACTGGAGGGCCGGGTGGAAGAAATAGAAGTACAAACTGGTAGTTACAAAGCAGTCATGGGGTGCAAAGTGCAGCACAGGGAAGAGTCGGTAATGCTGTAGTAACTACACGGCGACAGGCGGGCACTACACTTACCAGGGGGTCACTTTGTAAATTATATAAATGTCTAACCACTGCTTTGTATATCGGAAATTAATATAATGATGAATGTCAACTGTAATTGAAAAATAAATTTTAAAAAGGAATTATGATCTCCTCTTCTCCCCTACCTCCTAAATCTCAAGTGAATTTTTTCACTGGCAAACTCTGACATGCTAACGCTCTCTGCTAAAGAGGAGTACAAAGTTCATTCCTTTTCTGAGTCAAACGTCCCTTTGATATTCTGTGGAAATTCACTGTTGCTGCATAATATACAACCACAAAATCTCAATGACGTACAACAATGAGCATTTGTTTGGGTCACACATCTGCAGTGGGGCTGGGGGTTGGCTTCTTTGGGCTGGGCATGGCTGGGAAAGTTGAGCTCTGTGCTTCTTACCTTTCTCTGTGACCAAAGGGCTAGTCCAGGCACGTTCTTGCCCATGGAGGTGAATCCAGATAGGGAGTAAACATTTCTGCACAATATTCTAATTTACTATGATCTCTTAGGTACAGTCTCTTCTCTTAGCAGTAAGATTAAACACAAAGGATCATCTGTTCCATTTTCAAAGAAGACAAGGCTAAGCACCGAAGAGCTAATTAATTTCTGGACAGTCCTTTAAATGTTCTCTCTTCCAGCTCACCTTCCTTAATATGCCTCACTCATCATGCACTTATTCCACTTTTTCTAAAATGAGAGCTGTTAAAAGCATGACAACTCTACTTCATTCTATCATTTATTTATCCATTTGTTCATGAGCACTGAATAACCATCATATGCCAAGCACTGTGCTATGGCAGACTGAGGGGTAAGTAGCCCCTTCCCTCAGGAGGTCACTTTCTGTTGAAGAGACTGGCAGTAAAGAGACTCATATAACACAGCATGTGTGAAGGACAAACTCTACGGTGGCCTGTAATGATCCCCAAATTCTAGTGCTCATACCTACATGTAATCCCTTCCCTTTTAAGTGTGGATGGGACCTGTGATTTTTCTTCTAATCAATAAAATATGCCAAAAGTGAGGAATCTCACTCCAATGATTATGTTACATTACATACTATTTCATCTTGCTATTAGACTTGCTTTAAAGACTCTTCTTGCTGGCTGGCTGAAGTAGGCAGCTATGTTGGGAAATCCCGCATGGCAATGAACTACAGTCATCCTCAAGTCTAGGAGCTGAGGCAGGTCTCCAACATATAGCCAGCGAGAAGCTGGGGCCTCAGTCCTAAGGCCAGAAGGAAGTGGACTCCATCTTCAACATTAGAGAGCTTGAAAGCAGATTCCCCCCACTCAAGCCTCCAGATAAGAATGCAGCCCTGCTGATACCTTGACTGAGCCTTATGACATGCCGAGCAGAGGAGCCTGGTATACTGTGCCTGGACTCTAGACACACCAAAACTGAGAAATAATAAATGTGTTGTTTTAAACCATCAAGTGTGGGGTAATTTGTTACATGGCAATAGAAAATGAACACAGCATGATACAAAGGCTATGAGAGAGCCCACAGGAGAAGTCTCCTGGAGAAGGTAATGACGGAACTGAATCTCAAAGGATGAGTGGGTACTAGAAAAGAAAAGAAAGAAGGGAGGGGAGGTTGTTTGGAGTGAGAGTATCAGGAAGCCTAGTGTGCTTGTCAATTTTTTTTTGAAGCGAGGGAGGAAATAAACAATCATGACCGTAGGCCAGTGGGGTGTTTTGGTGTGAATGGGAGAGTGGTAGCAGGTATCACTGAAAAGGCAGATAGATATTAGAGCATTAAAGACTTTGCCGTGTCAAAGAATCTAAACATTATCTTGAATGAAATGGGAAACAAAGGGTTTTGGACTTGGCAAAACAAGATCGGAGCTGTAGAAAGTAGTCTGAAAAAGCGTGGGCAGAATCTGTTGGACCCACCAACTTCTCCAAATGATCTCTTCCACTGGTGAAGATGGTGGGGCTGTTGAAGGACAATGGTTGCAGAAAGGAGTGGAGAATTCATAGAGAAAACAGAGTGTAAGGCTGAAAAAGGCAACATTTCTTACCAATCCCTGCAGATGGCCTGAGATTTGGAACAAAGCAGAGCTGAATGGAGAAACTAAGGCTGCTGATTTAGAAGAGGAAATCTGAGCAGCATACCAAAATGAGGAGGAAGAAGAGAAGCAGACTCTGAGCCAGGGAAAAGAGTGTTAGAGAGATGGGTGCAGCAACCCTGCAGAATCACTGAATGAAGGTTATTGCCTGTGCCCAGCGTTTGTATGCTATTGTGTTTAAAGAATAGGTAGGTGCCAGAAAAACACTCCCTAGTGCTTATAGTGCTTTCCAGTTCACAAAGAATATGAATATATATATATATATATATATATATATATATATATATACATACACACACACACACACACACACACACATACATACACGCAGTCATTTAGTCATAAGAATCCTGTGGGACAAATATTCATGGAACATTTTCTGTGCACCCAGTACTAGCTGAGAATGAAAACACCGAGGCTCAGGGGTTAAGCGACTTTCTCATAATTATACAGACCTATTATCCAAATCCAACTTCTTTGCCCCAAATGTCTTCTTGCCTTCTCCTCTAGACTAGCTGATTTCTATTATAAGTTTCTAGCTGTCTCTTCCTAAGCAAGACCTGCCCTCAAACTATCCCAACTGTTTCCTTGAAAAATGTTATTTTCAAAAAGAGAACCAAAAACAACTCAACTAACACTATTCCTTTCTTTTCAGCCATACTGCATAGATATTTGAGTCTATAATGAGGTTTTTTTCAATTTTTTTTTCTTTTTCTCTCTAATGAGTTTTAGGGATCAGTTTATTTAGTGTTTTACTTGTTTTGTACGCTTTTATACATTTTAAACTTAGGCTTAGATTTTCAAATTGCATATTATAATGTAGTGATCTTGGAAGCATAAATAATTAAAATTTTTGCAAAGTCCCAATTCTTAGGTAAGAATTAACTTTTTAAAAAACACTTGGTTCATCAGAAAGAGTTAAAGCAACCTTAAAAGGAGAACACAGGACTAAGCCTCACATATTTAAACTTAATTAAACTAACAAAAATTTAAACATTTATTATCAGGACTAATATTTGAGTTCTAAAAACAAAGCAGAACAAATAGGCTGAACTCAATTTACTTGGATTTGGGCAGGGATGAATGATTTTGGTTTGACAATTGGATGTGTAAGGCCTTTTATTTTCTCTAGCATACTGAGCCATGGCAGCAGCAAACCTAGGAAAATAAAAAGAAGAAATGATATGATTTCCCAAATGAATTTTGGGAAGTTTGCATTACTTTTGAGAAAAACGAAGCAAACACGTCAAATGAAACAGATGAGCAGACTAACGGGTGTTGAACACGGTGTCATTTTGAGTGCTGACTAATGCAGTGGTTAATCAAAACTGTTCTAGTTTGTGTTTTTCAACAGTCGTTAGAAAAGCAAACAAATATGATTTAAGGTTAATCTTGTAAAAGTCATAAAAAAACATCATTTAGTATAGCAAGGTGTATTAGTTTCCAGGGGCCTCCATGAGAGGTGACCACATAGTTCGGGACTTAAAATAAGAAATTTACTCTCTCACCATTCTGAAGACTAAAGTCTGGAATCACGTGTTGGCGGGGCCATTCTCCTTCTTCGGGCTCTTGGCAAGAAGCCTCCCTGCCTCTTCCTAACTTCTGCTGGCTTCTAGCAATCCTTCATTGCTGGCATTGCTACCGCATCACTCCAGTCTCTGCCTCTATGGAGATATGGCCTCTTCCCTGTACATATCTATGTCCCCTCCTTTTCTTATCAGGACACCAGCCATTGAATTTAATGCTCAGCTTAAACCAGGAGAGCCTCATCTTAGCTAATTATATCGGCAAACATTGCCTCTCTGAAAGTGGGTGTACATTGGTATTATGGTTTCCTTGAACGTCTGCAAAAGTTCTCCAGGGGAGCCATCTGGGCTTGGAGTTGTCTTTGCGTCAAGGCGTTTTAGCTATCAATTCAATTTCTTGATTGGACCAGGATTATTCCGGTTATCTGTTGTGTTTCAGTGAGCCTTGGTAGATGCTGTCTTCCAAGAGGTGTGTTCATTTCATCTATGTGGTTGAATTTATTGGCCTGAAAAAGTCTTTTTCTTACCTTTATTTTAGAGAGAGAGTTTCACTGGGTATAAAATTCTACATTAACAATTTCTTTCTTTCAAGCACTTTAAAACTGTCATTCATTATCTTTTGGCTTGCAAGATTTCTGATGTGAAGTTGCTGGTTTTTCTTACCTTTGTCCCACTATACACGATATGTGTGCTCTTTTAATCCTTTGCTGCTTCGAAAATTTTTCACTTTACCACTGAATTCAGTGATCTTATTGTGGCACATTATAATGTGCTTTGGTATGGTTCCTTTATATTTCTGTTCCTTGGGATTCATTGAACTCAGTCTCTGAGTTTTTAACTTTTAACAAATTTGGCAAATATTCAACCATAACTATTTCTTCACATATTTTTTTGCCACTTCTCTGAGACACTAATTACATGTAGCTTATGCCACTCGATACTGTCACACAGCTCACTGAGGCTTTTTTTTTTGCAGTCTTTTTTCTCTCTATGCTGATTTTTAAGAGTGCATACTGCTACATTTTCAAGTTCATGGGTCATTTCTTCTACAGTGACTAATTTGCTGTTCTTTCCATACAGTGTAAATTTAAAACGTTTTTACTTATTTTCTTTCTAGATGGTCTTTTGTGTATCTTCTATTTCTCATCATATTTATGGTTTTCTTTACATTCTTGAATACCTATTGTATTATAACATGTGTAATGGCTGCTTTAAGGTTCATATCTACACATTTCATCATTTCTACCATTTATGGATTTATTTACATGGTAGAGTTTTCTTTTGGTTATGGGTTATATTTTTCTGCTTCTTTGCATGATTGGTCATTTGGATAGAATGTGGGATATTGTAAATTTTATTTTTGGAGGTGCTGAATTTTGTTATATTCCTTTAAACATGTGTGTACATTGTTTCAGTTTTTGTTCTATTGAACAAGATGCAGCTAACATATTATGAATCAGTTTGACTATCTTCAAGTGTTTGAGCTTTCTTACGAGTCTACTACAGCTTTCATTTGGGGGATAACATAACCCCACTACCAAGGCATGACCTTTCTGAAGTCTCTATCTAATGTGCCTTGAATTGAGAGGTCTTGGTAGAGAAGTCACTCTACCTAGCAGGAACACGAACTATTTCTAGCCCTCTGTGAGCCATGTGTGTGGAAAAAAAAAATCATTAGAATCTTATTTTCCTCAGGACAAACGGACCTTAGAAAATAACATTACTTGATGTATATCTCTTTTCTTACTTGTTCTCTTACATTTGTTCCAATTTCCCCCATTACTCTCCCCTGCCTGCCCACACTCTCCTCCCACAGTTAATCCTCACCCTGTTTTCCATGTCCATGGGTCATTTATATTTGTTCTTTAACTAGGCCCTTCCCCTTCTTTCCTCCCTGGTCCCCCTCCCTTCTTATCTCTGGTCTCTGTCAGTTTGTTCCTTGCTTCAATGCCTCTGGTTCTATTTTGCTCATTTGTTTGTTTTATTAAGTTCCACTTATAGGTGAGATCATATTGTATTTGTCTTTCACTACCTGGCTTATTTCACTTAGCATAATGCTCTTCAGTTCCATCCATGCTGTCAAAAAGAGTAGGGGTTCCTTCTTTCTTTCTGCTCTGCAATATTCCACTATGTAAATGTACCATAGGTTTTTGATCTACTCATTTACTGATGGGCACTAAGACTATTTTCAGCACTTGACTATTATACATAATGCTGCTATGAACATTGGGATGCACAGGTTCTTTTGAATTGGTGTTTCAGGATTCTTATGGTATGGTCCCAGCAGTGGAATCACTGGGTCAAAAGGCAGTTCTATTTTTAGTTTTCTGAGGAAATTCCATACTGTTTTCCACAGTGGCTGCACTAGTCTGCATTCCCAGCAACGGTCCACTAGGGTTCCCTTTTCTTCGCATCCTTGTTAGCACTTGTTTGTTGATTTGTTAATGATGACTATTCTGACAGGTGTTAGGTAGTATCTCATTGTGATTTTAATTTGCATCATTCTGATGGCTAGTGATGTTGAGCATCCTTTCATATGCTCATGTGCCCTCTGTATGTCCACCCTAGAGAAGTGTCTGTTCAGGTCCTTTGCCCATTTTTTAATTGGATTGTTTGTCTTCCTGGTGGAGTCATATGTGTTCTTTATATATTTTGAAGATCAAACCCTTGTCTGAGGTATCACGGGCACATATGTTTTCACATATGGTTGGTTCCCTTTTCATTTTGCTGATGTTTTCTTTAGCTGTGCAGAAGCTTTTTACTTTGATGTCATCCCATTTGTTTATTTTTTCCTTTATTTCCCTTGCCCTAGAGGATGTATCAGCAAAAATACTGCTACACGGGATATCTGAAGTTTTACTGCCTATGTTTTCCTTAGGACTTTTATGGTGTCATGGCTTATTGAAGTCTTTTATCCATTTTGAGTTTATTCTAGTGTATGGTGTAAGTTGATGGTCTAGTTTCATTTTTTTGCATGTACCATTTCAGATCTCTCAGCATCATTTGTTGAAGAGACTATTTTTACTTTATCATATGCTCATGCCCAATTATGATGTGCCTTGGTGTGTTCCTCCTTGGGTCCAACTTCTTTGGGACTCTCTGAGCTTCCTGGACTCCCTGGAAGTCTATTTCCTTTGCCAGATTGGGGAAGTTCTCTTTCATTATTTGTTCAAATAAGTTTTCAGTTTCTTGCTCTTCCTCTTCTCCTTCTGGCACCCCTATGATTCAGATGTTGGAACTTTTCAAGATGTCCTGGAGGTTCCTAAGTCTCTCCTCATTTTTTTGAATTCTTGTTTCTTCATTGTGTTCTAGTTGAATGTTTCTTTCTTCCTTTTGGTCCACACTATTGATTTGAGTGCTGGTTTCCTTCCCTTCACTGTTGGTTCCCTGTACATTTTCCTTTATTTCACTTTGCATAGCCTTCATTTTTCATCTAATTTGCGAATGTATTCAATCAATTCTGTGAGCATCCTGATTACCAGTGTTTTGAACTGTGCATCTGATAGGTTGGCTATCTCTTCTTCACTTAGTTGTATTTTTTTCTGGAGCTTTGATCTATTCTTTCATTTGAGCCATTTTTTTTTTTTTTTTGGTCTTGGTGCACCTGTTATGTAGTAAGGGGCAGAGCCTTAGGTGTTCACCAGGGCGGAGCAACCCACATCTTTGCGTCAGGATGCTGTATGTGGGGGAGGGGTCTAAGAGGGAACAATGCCACTTGCTCCGCTCTCTGTTGGTTTTCAGTCACTTCCCTCGCTACCCACAATCAAATTGGGCCCATCTGGTGCTGATTCCCAGGTGGGTGGGCTTGTGTACATTCTAGGACCCTGTGGGTCTCTCCAAGGAACTCTCCTGTGAGGCTGGGAGTTTCTCCCGTCACTTCAACCCTCACAGGTGTTTTCAATCAGAGGTTTTCAGCTTTATTTCCCTGAGCTGGGACTCTGGGTTGCATGGTCTATCTCACTCTCCAGTTGTTCCTCCCAGTTTATCCACATATAATTGTGGGACCTCCCAGTCCATAATCCGCCACCTTGTCAGTCTGCCAGCCACTGCCTTGCCCACCCAGGTCCTCCAGCCACCACCTTGCCACGAGTCCTCTCCACCTGGCTGCCTGTCTCTGCCCCTCCTACTGGTCTGGATGAATGTTTCTTCTTTAACTCCTTGGTTGTCAAACTTCAATACATTTCGATTTTATGGCAGTTCTGGTTGTTTCTTGTTTTTAAATTTGTTGTTGTCCTTCTTTTGGTTGTGTGAGGAGGCACAGTGTATCTACTTAAGCCTCCATCTTGGCCGGAAGTCCAGACTGTTTTGATTATAGTGGCCTTGTACTATAGTTTGATATCAGGAATTGTGATCCCTTCTATATTACTTGATTTATACCTTTTCTCTCCTACTGATAAATCTTTGTTTTAAAAATAAACTGTATGACTAATATTACCTTTTTTATTTAAACATTTGCCTTTATAACTAAAAACAAAAATATTTTGTATTACTGAAGAAATGTAAATTAAATGCCTAAAAATATCCCATAATTATTAAGTTAAAAAGTAAAACACTGTAACACTCGTTCATTTCAAATTCTCACTAACTTTGGTGGCAATGGAAATTGCTATGTCTTGAAATAGCTTTCTGTGTTCACTGACAGGGTCATAAAACTTACTGTGTCCTTATATCTAGTAATCTGATTTTTGGTAACATGTTCTAAGGGGACTTCTTGGCTACCTCGTGGTTCCTCCTTTCAGGTAAGATCAACACAGTCTAGTCTGCCTCTGGGGTACCAGAGCCCTCCTCACTCTCACCTTGCTCAGACTCAGGCCTAAACTGATCCAGGTATCGAATTTCTGTGGCCACGCTGAGAAGAGGGGGTGGGAAGGTGGGGTGGGCTGTTGAGGATAAAAGTATGGGGGAGAGGAAGAAAAAGAGACAGAGAGACCTCTCAAAAGAGTGTTCTATGTGGGAGCTGTATGAAAGGAGCAATTTTCTGGGGAAAAAAAAAAGCCCAATATGTGTTTTTGAGGAGAGATGAAGGGGGGGGGGCAGCCTTCAGCTGTGGTGTTTATGACATAGGAGGCTCCACCAGATTCCGTGCTACCACCAGAAATCTGTGGTCAAGTTTTGGCACTATATTCTGAGAGAAAAGCTGATGAAATGAATTACATCCATAGAGAGGAACAATAAAAATACAGAATTCATTTTCAAAAGCAGTTGAAAGAACTGGGTGTGTATGATATTGTGACTTGTAATAAGAAATAATAGATTTGGTCTGTGTCCCTGTTTCTGGCACAGAGCTCCCACCCCTCCCTGGAATTACCTAAGTGATGACAGCAACAATGGTGTCTCTTGTTATGAGGTTAACGAGGTGACTTTTAGACCCCACCCAAGGGTGGGGGCTGGTTACCATAAGAGCCAACTATGTGGTTTGAGGATTGGAACTTTCAGTCTCACCCCCTGATTTCTGAGGAGGGGAGAGAGGCTTGAGGTCAAATCAATCTTTAATGGCCAATGACTTAGTCAACCATGACTACAAAATTAAATCTCCATAAAAACCCAAATAAGGAAATGAAGACAGCTCATACGTTCTGTTTTTTTCTTTTTCTTTTTTTTTCAGAGATCTTCCACATTAGGAAACTATCATGCTTCCATGTGCCACTAGGCTGGGCCCCAAGCTCAAATGAGGACAGAAGCCCCTTCTTTCGGGACCTTGCCCGATGTACCTCTTCCTTTGGCTATTGATTCATATCATTTAATGTTCTTTGTAATAAATCCACAATCTAGTAAGTAAAAAGGTTTTCTTAAGCTCTGTGTTCTGTTCAGGGGGTCATGGGAACTTCTAAATTATAGCCAGTCAAGTGCAAGTAACAACCTGGGTTTGGAAGTGGCGTTTGAAGAATTTGCTGGCATCTGATAATTGCTTGTTGGTATGTGAAGCCTCCTTACATGTTGCAATCGAGTCCGAGAACCCTTTCTAAGTGTGTTTATTCAGAAAAAGAGAATACCTGAGTAGAGGTGGGAGAAAGACATGATAGCTATTTTCTGAGACTTGAATAGCACTTCCACGAAACACAAGAGCCTTACCGGTGTCGTTCCCGTGGACAAGTGGCGATGCTTTCTTTTCCGCCACAACAGCGTCTCGTGAATCACGTCTTGTACCTGTAGCCAAAAACCTCCCTGGGTTTTCAGGTTCTGAGCTGATGCTTGATCCAATAGAAAAATGCATGGGTTGTAGCAGCTGGCAGGCCTGGATTTTAATTTCAGCTTGGTCACTCAGTGTATAACCTTAGGGAATTTTAAAAAAACAACACTTTTTCTGTACTCCTTCTTTATAAAATGGAGACAGTTTCATATTTTCTGGATGCCTTTTCAGACAAATCTAAGAGTACATATAGCAGGTGTACAACAAAAATCTGTTATATATATATGAAAGAAACCTGGGTGGTTGAGTATCATAAGGTATTACATTTAAGCTAAAAGTAAAGAGGACTTGAGCTATTTGAATGCTTCTCGGAGTACTGAACTCCTTTTCTCCACATCCAGATGGAGACTAATCAGTTGCTGGGAAGAAATTATT
>VMDR010031255.1:0-12108 GCA_007922815.1 Macrotus californicus | reverse complement strand
CATGGACTCCTGATGTTTTTGTAGAAATTCCTGGTACCCACAGATAGAAATAAAAACATGCAATGTAAAATAGCTATTGAGGACATTTTTTAAATTAACAAATCATTTATTAAAAAACTTCCATAGATAAGTGATTTTTTTCACTTTTTCAGCTTTAGTGATGTATAATTGACAAAATGATATATGTATATTTGGGTGTGTATGTATATAGGTATGTATATAATATATGTGTGTGTATATGTATATATGTATAGTCTGGCAGAAGTAACTCCTGCTTGAGTATGATTGGTATGGTAATAATATGGGTGTAGTAATTTATAGTTTTAATTTGAATATTTCACCCAAAATGTCCTATGGTGTGCTTGAGTGTGGTATTGTTATGTTATAGAATTTAATGCTTATGATTTTGTAATAAAAAAGGGGCATTATTTGTGCCGGACCCTGTATATATACACATAACACACACAGTCTGCCTTGAAAAAGTCCAATCATTGTTAATATAACAAGAATGATTTGTGCGACATTGAAGTAACCTGTAGCCAAAGTGGATGGACTAGAATGCACTTGTGTGAACAGTGACGACTTCACTGTACTAATTAGTGGGGGCCGTAAATGTTGTTGAGTGAGCATGTGCTGTGTGGCCATCACATTCAAAATGACTAAGTGAATAGAGCAACAAAATCTGCATCAAACTTTGAACATTCTTCCACGGAAAGTATTCAGATGATTCAGAAGGCTGCAGCTATAGGCAACTGGTGATTGGCAGCTTCATCATGACAATGTACCTGCTCATACATCACATCTCATGCAGAGTTTTTTGGTGAAACATTAAATCACCCAGGTGACTCAGCCCCCTTACAGCCCAGATTTGGCACCCTGTGACTTCTGGCTTTTCCCAAAACTAAAATCACCTTTGAAGGGGAAGAGATTTCAGACTGTCATGAGGTTCAGGAAAATACAAGAGGGCATCTGATGGCAATTGAGAGAACTATGTGAGGTCCCAAGGTGCTTACTTTGAATGGGCCTGAGGCATCATTGTCCTGTGTACAATATTTCTTGTATCTTATATCTTCTTCAATAAATGTCTCTAGTTTTCATATTATGTGGCGGGGTACTTTCTGGACAGACCATACACACACACATACACTTTAAAGCCCCTGAAGAGAGGAAGGGGGAGAGACAGAGACAGATAGAAACAGAGGCAGAGAGACATCAATGTGAGAAAAACATCAATCAGTTGCCCCCCATATGCGGCCTGACCAGGGTTAGAACTGCAACTCAGGTATGTGCTTTGACCCAGGATTGAACCCACAACCTTTTGGTGCATGAGACAACCCTCCAACCAACTGAGCCACCTGGCCAAGACAAAATTGTAAGATATTTAAAGTGTATGTACATAGTGACTTCATATACGAATGCATTGTGGAAGTACTCTCACTATCCTGTTAATTGGCGTATCCATCACCTCACCTATTTATCTTTTTTTTATGAGAACATTTAAGATTTTTCTCTGTTAGCAAATGTTAAATATGTAAGATAGTGCTATCACTATAGTAACACTATGTTTTACATTAGAGCCTGAGATTTTATTCTTTTTAGTCTGAGAAAGTTTGTGCCTTTTTTAAATTTCCTCCACCACTTTTCTACTTTCTTGTTTCTGTAAGTTTGACTGTTTAACTTTTTTTTTTGATTTCACATGTGTGATAGATACCATGTAGTATTTGTTTTTTTCTCTCTGACTTGTTTCTCTTAGTATAATGCCCTCAAGGTCCATCCATGCTGTTGAAATGGCAGAATTTTCATCTTTCTTGTGGCTGAATAATATGCCATTCTCTCTCCTGATCACATCTCTATCCATTCATCTGTTGGACACAAATTCTTTCCATATCTTGGCTATCGTGAATAATCCTGCAGTAGACATGGAAGTGTAGATATTTCTTTTAGATCCTGTTTTCATTTTCTTTGGATATCAACCCAGAAGTAGGATTGCTAGATCATATGGTATTTCTATTTTAAATTTTTTGGGTCATCTCCATTCTATTTTCCATAGTGGTTGCATCAACTTATGATGCCACCAATAGCACACAATGGTTCCCTTTTTACCATATCCTGACCAACATTTATCACTTGTCTTTTGATGACAGGTGTGAGGTGATACCTCATTGTGGTTTTGATTTATTTTTTCCCTGATGACCACTGATGTTGAGCACCTTTTATGTACCTCTTAGCTGTTGTACGTATTCTATGGAAAAATGTCCATTTTAAATCAGAATTTTTTTCTGTTGAGTTGTATGAGTTCTTTGTATATTTTGGATATTAATGCCTTATCAAATATATGATTTAAAAATATTTTCTTTCAATTCAACACCAAAAAAACAAACAATCTAATTAAAAAGTGGAGCCCTGGCTGGTGTGGCTCAGTGGATTGAGCCCCCGGTCTGCAAACCAAGGAGTCGCAGGTTTGATTCCCAGTTTAGGACACGTGCCTGGGTTGTGGGCCAGATCCCCAGTTGGGGGTCCATGAAAGGCAACCACACATTGATGTTGCTCTCTCTCTTTCTCCTTCCCTTCCCCTCTCTCAAAAAATAAAATAAATAAATAAATGGGCAGAGGACCTGAGTAGAGGCTTCTTTAAAGAGGACACACAGCCCTGGCTGGTGTGGCTCAGTAGATTGAGTGCTGGCCAGCGAACCAAAGGGTCACCGGTTTGATTCCCAGTCAGGGCACGTCTGGGTTGTGGGCCAGGCCCCCTCAAAGGCATGAGAAGCAACCACCCATTGATGTTTCTTTCCCTCTATTTCTCACTCCTTTCCCTTCTCTCTAAAAAGAAATAAAATAAAATCTTTAAAAGAAATGGTTCTTATTAAAAAAAGAAAAGGACACATGGATGGCCAATTAACATATGAAAAGACTCAGAATTACTACTCTTTAGAGAAATGCAAATTAAAACAACAATGAGATATCACTTCACACCTGTCAGAATGGCTATCCTCAGTAAATCAGCAAACAAGTATTGGTCAAGTATATGGAGAAAAGGGAACCTGGTTCACTGTTGAAAACAGTATGGAGGCTTTCTCAAAAAATTAAAACTGGAACTGCCTTGTGACACAGTGATTCTACCTTTAGATATATATTTGAAGATCCCCAAAACACTAATTCTAAAGAATATATGCAACCCTATGTGCACTGCAGCATTGTTTACAATAGCTAAGTTCTGGGAGCAACCCAAGTGCCCATCAATGGACAGGTGGCTAAAAATGCTGTGGTACACCAAAGGACTCTCACTCAGCCATAAAAAAAGATAAAATTACACCATTTGGACCTAGACGTTATTATGCTAGTTGAAGTAAGTCACACAGAGAACGACAAATACTATATCATTTCACCTATAAGTGGGATTTAAAGAACAAAATAAACAAACAAAATAGAAACACACTCATAGATACAGAGAAAGGACTGATGATTGTCAAATAGGAGGGGCATTGGAAGGCTGGGCAAAAAAAGTGAAGGGATTAAGAAGTACAAATTGGTAGTTACAAAACAGTCATGGGTATATAATAGCATAGGGAGTGTAGTCAATGATATTGTAATAAATATGCATGGTACCAGATGGGTACCTGAAATATCAGGACTTGGTAAATGATATGGTTGTCTAATCACTATGTTGTCTACCTGAAACTAAAACAAAATACTACTGAATGAAGACAGTAATTGAAAAATAATATAAAATAAAAATATTTTGTCCCATTCCGTAGATTTTACTTTTGGTATGCCTAAATCCAAAAAATTACTGTCAAGACAAGGAGCTTACTTCCTTTGTTTTTTCTGGGAGTTTTATGGTTTCTTGTCTTATGTTCAGACCTTTAATTAATTTCGAGTTGATTTCTGTCTGTGTCATAAGATGGGGTCCAGTCTTAGGACAAATTTATTGCCCCTGCCTGTCCAGTTTCTTTAGCACCCTTTATTAAAGAGACTATCTTTTCCTCTTTGTATATTCTTGGCTCCTTTGTCATAAATTAATTGACCATATATGAATGGGTTTATTTCTGCGCTCTTTATTCTGTTCCATTGATCTGTATGTGTGTTTTTATGCTACCACCACAGTTTGAAATCAGGAAGTGAGGTGTCTTCAGTTTTGTTCCTCCCTATCTAGAGTGCTTTGGCTATTTAGGGTCATCTGTGGTTCCACACAACTTTTACGATTGTTTGTTTTAGTTCTTTGAAAAATGCCTGTGGAATTTTGATAGAGATTCTGTTGAATTGTAGATTGCTTTTGGTAGTGTGGACATTTAATCAATATTCTTCCAATTCATGAGCATGGATTTATTTGTGCTTTCCATTTATTTCTGTCTTCATTTTCTTTCATCAGTGTCTTATAGTTTTTAGTGTACAGATCTTTCACCTCCATTGTTAAATTTATTCATAGGTATTTTCATCCTTTTGATTCAATTGTAAATAAGACTTATTTTCTTAATTTCTGTTATATTTTGTTGTTAGTACACACAAACACAACTGATTTTTGTGTCTTGTCACTTTAACGAATTTGTTGATTAGTTCTAAGATTTTTGGTGCAGTCTTTAGGATCTTCTGTGTATAATATGTCATCTTCAAATAGTGACAATTTTACTTTTTTAAAAATTGGATACCTTTTATTTCTTTTTATTGCCTAATTGCTCTGGCTAGGACTTCTAGTGCTGTATTGAATAAAAGTGGTGAGAGTAGAGTTTTATGGTTTCTTGCCTTATGTTAAAATCTTTAGGGAGCATATGGAGTATAGTCAATAATATTGTAATAACTATATATGGTGCCAGAGAGAGAAAGGAGGGGAGAGAGAGCAAGAGAGAGAGAGAGAGAGAGAGAGAGAGAGAGAGAGGGAGAGAAAGGGAAAGAAAGAAACATTGATGTGAGAAAGAAACATGGATTGGTTGCCTCCTGCATGCGTCATGACTGGGGTTCAAGGACAACCTTGTCTTGGTTGTTCTTGATCTTAGACCTGTTGATTATGATATTAACTGTGGGCTTGTCATATATGGCCTTTATTATATTGAGGTACATTCCCTTTATACCCACTTTGTTGAGAGGATTTTTTGTTACATGAATGTATGTTGAATTTTGTCAAATGGTTTCTGCATCTGTTGAGATTATATATGATTTTTATCCTTCATTTGTGTGTGGTGTATCACATCGATTTACATATATTGAACCAACTTTGCATCCCTGGAATAAATTCTACTTGATCATGGTGTGTGATTCTTTTAGTATATTGCTGAATTTAGTTTGCTATGTTGAGAATTTTTGAATCTGTGTTCGTCAAGCATATTGGCCTGTAGTTTTCTTTTCTTGTAGTGTTCTTGTCTTGTGTGTATGTGTGTTTTTTAATCCTCATCTGAAGATATTTTTTTAAAAATTGCTTTTAGAGAGAGAGGAAGAGAGAAAAGAAGGGAGAGAGAGAAACACTGATGTGAGAGAGAAGCATTGATTGGTTGCCTCCTGTATGCACCCAGACCAGGGATTGTTTGCACCAGGACCAGGGATCAGTCTCTCAACCTGGGTGTGTGCCCTGACTGGTTATCGAACCTGCAGTCCTTCATTTATGGGATGACGTTCCAACCAACTGAGCCATACCGGCCAGAGCCTTGTCTGGTTTTGATATCAGGGTATGCTGGCCTCATAAAATGAATTTGGAAGTGGTCCAGTCTCTTCTTTGGAAGGGTTTGAGAAGGACTGGTGTTAGTTCTTCTATAAATGTTTGGTAGAATTCATTAGTGAAGCCTTCTGGTCCTGGACTTTTCTTTGTTAGGAGGTTCTTGATTGCTGATTTATCTCCTTAGTAATCAGTTTGTTCAGATTTTCTGTTTTTCATTATTTAGTCTTGGTAGATTGTGTGTTTTTAGGAATTCGTTCATTTCTTCTAAGTTATTTTTTTATTTTACAGTTGTTCATTGCAGTCTCTTAGGATTCTTTGTATTTGTATGGTATCAGTTGTAGTGTCTCTTTTATAAGTTTATTTGACTCATCTCTTTTTCTTGGTAAGTCTGGCTAAAGGTTTGCCTATTTTGTTTATCTTTTCAATAAATCAGCTTTTAGTTTCACTTAGGTTTTCTATTGTCTTTTTAGTTTCTATTGCATTTATTTCCACTCTGATGTTTGGGATTTTTGTTGTTGTTTAGTTCTGCTTCTTTTGTTCTTTTTAAATTTAATTGAGGTGTAAAGCTAGGTTGTTTATATGAGCTCTTTTTTCTTAATGTGGGTGTTTATTGCTATGAATTTCCCTTTAGAACTGCTTATGCTGCATATCATAAGTTTTGGTATGTTTTATTTCCAAATTTGTCTAAAGATTTTTTTTATTTTTCTTTTGATTTCTTCTTTGACCCTTGGTTGTTCAGAAGCATGTTCTTAAACTCATATGTTTGTGAATTTTCCAGTTTTCTTCTTGTAATTAATTTTAGTTTTATACCCTTATGGTAAAAATACTTGATATGATTTCAACTTTCTTAAATTTATTAAGAATTATTTTGTGGCCTAATGCATGACCTATTCAGGAGAATGTTCCACATATGTGCAAGAGAAGAATGCGAATTCTACTATTGAATGGAATATTTTGTAAATGTCTATTAAGTATATTGAGTCTACATGTATAATTTAAGTCTAATGTTTCCATAGTGATATTCTTTTCTTTTTAGAATCCTCACCCAAGGATATGTTTATTGATTTTAGAGAGAGAGAGGAAGGGGGAGAAAGAGAGAGAGAGAAATATTGATTGTAAGAGAGAAACATGGAGCATTTGCCTCCCTCATGCACCATGACCAGGGTTCGAACCTGCAACCTATGTGTGTGTCCTGACTGGGAATACAACCCGCAACCTTTTGGTGAATGGGACAGTGATCCAACCACTCAGCCAGGGTGTGATATTATTTGTAGATGATCTATTCTTTGTTAAAAGTAGGGTATTGAAGTCCCATGCAATTATTGTTATGCTGTCTTTTTCCCTCTTTAGGTCTGTTATTACTTGCTTTATATATTTAGGTGATTCGATGTTGGGTGAATAAAAATTTATAAAATATAACTTGTATTGACCCCTTTATCATTATATAATAACCTTCTTTTTCTTTTATTAGTTTTTGGCTTGAATTTATTTTGTTTGATAATAAGTGTAGATACCCCTGCTTTCTTTTGATTTTCATTTGCATTGAGTGTCTTTTTACATTCTTTTATTTTCAGTCTGTATGTGTCTTTAAAGCTAAAGTGTGTGTGTTATAGGCAGCATATAGTTGGCCATTGCTTTTTTTAAAAATCGATTCAGCCAGTCTTTGTCTTTTGAATGGAGAACTCAGTCCACCTACATCTGAAGTAATTATTGATAGGTAACTATGGCCATTTTGTCATTTGTTGTCTGATTTGTAATTTCTCTTTTTCTTTCTTCTTTGTGCCTTTCTTTGTGATTTGATGATTTTCTGTAGTAGTATGTTTAGATTCCTTTCTCTTAATATTTTGTGTATCTACTATGGGTTTTTGCTTTGTGGTTTCCACAAGTTATATATAAAATATCTTATATTTGTAAGTCTGTTTTAAGTTAATAACAAGTTATACTCAAAACACATGACAGCTCTATATTTTTATTCTATCCCTAGACATTTTATGATTTTGGTGTCATAATTTATATCTATTGTTACTAGTTTTGTCTTTTAGCTTTCATATTAGATTTATGTGATTTACATACTCCATTATAAATTAATCTTAATTTAACTATTTATTTTTACCAGTGAGATTTATACTTTAATATGTTATTAATTAACATTCTTTTGTTGAAGCTTGAAGAAGTCTTCTTAACATTTCTTATAAAGCTAGTCTAGTGTTGGTGAATTATTGCAGTTTTTGTTTGCCTGGAAAATGCTACCTCTAATTGTGAAGTACAGCTTTCACAGGGAGAATATTCTTGGTTGGCTGTTTTGCTTCTTTCAACACTTTGAAGATATCATGCCAGCATCTTCTGTCCTGCAAAGATTTTTCAGATTTTGCTGAAAAGTCTGTTGATAATCTTATTTCCCTTTTATAATAGCATGTCTTTTCTTGCTGCTTTTAAGATTCTCTACTTGTCTATAACTTTTGACTACTTAATTATAATGTGTCGTGGTTTAGATTCATTTTATTTGAAACTCTGTGGGATTTCTGCGTATCTGTGTTTTTTCCCACAAGTTAGAGAAGTTTTCCGCTATTATTTTTTTGTAGAATCTTTCTGCCCCTTTCTCTTTCTCTTTTCTTTTTGGAGCCTCAATGTGTACATTGGTGATCTCGATGGTGTCCCATAATTCCCTTAAGAGATATTCACTGTTTTTCCTTCTCTGATCAGATGAATTCTGCTCTGTCTTCCAGTTTGCTGGTCCTTTCTTCCGCTTGATCTAGTCCACTGTTTAACCCCTGTATTGATTTTTTTAAAAAAAAATGTCTCTTATTGTGTTGTTCAGCTCTGTGGTTTCTATATGGTACTTTCTTATTTTTTTAGTTTCTTTTTTTTGAACATCTCATTTTGTTTATGCACTATTCTCCTGATTTAGGTAAACATTTTTATGGCAATTATTTTGAACTCTTTACAGGTAAATGTCTTATCTGTATTTCATTAAGATCTATTTCTGGAGTTTTACTATTTTGTTTTGTTGAACGTAGTCCTGAGTTTCCTCACTTTTCTTGGCTCTCTGTTTTGTTTTATTTTCATTAGGTAAAATAGCCAGCTCTCCCAGTTGACACAGTAGTCTTGGGTAGCTGATGAAATCATTCAGCTTGGCCCTAGCTCTTGGTTGTCTCTCAAACATTTGTGATTGTCCAAGTTGTCTTCTTCGTGATTCTCTGTGTTAGGGGGATATTAAGACTTGTCAGTGTCCAAAAGGGGAGGACCAGTTAGCACCTATATGCAGAGTGATTGGAAGCTGGACCCTCAGGTATCAGCTTTTAAATTATGCAAGAAGAGGGAAAGACTGGCATCTGAATTTCTGTCTGGTCCCTCTGTGCTGAGCCTTGGGTATTAGCCACTTAAGAACTGCTGCTTTTTTTTTTGCTATGGTCTTATGAGACTTACGAAAGCAAGCCCCACTTGCTACCAGTAGTAGGCAATCAAGGGATGCATGCCCTGGGTAGGTGCCAGATGTGTGCATAGCTCTTTCCATGGAGATATTTGTGATTTGGAGTAGTCTACAGGGAGAATGCAGAGATGACTTCCTATTCTCCATGAAGCATCTGTCCCTAGATGCTTATTAAATTAGAAGCTTGATCCTTAGGCAGCTGCTTTTAAAGTACATAAAAGAATGACTAGTAAATGGGTATTTCTGTTTGCTTTCTGTGGAGCCCTGATGAGATAGCCAACTAAGAACGACTTTGCTGCACTCCTTTTGAGCCTGAATGTAAGCCAGGTTATCAGGAGGTTTGTACTCTAGGCATCAGCTTTGAAATCCAGACACTAAACATGTGCATGAACTCTTCAGGGAGATACTGGGTACTTGGAGCCTAGGCAAGAGCTTAGGCAGATGAATTACTCATGATGGCATCCTCTGGCCTCATTGGTCTTCAGAGAGGATCTCAGTTAGCCCCTAAAGAGTTTTCAATAAGAAGCCTGACCCTCAGGCTGCAGCTTTTAAGATATGCAGATAGCCTTTTTCAGGGAAACACTGGGAGGTGGGCATTTCTGTTTCTTACCTCTGAGTTGAGTGCTGGGGGTTGGTCATAGTGAGTTCTTCTTTGCTATATAGTCTTGTGGGTCTTCTGGATGCTTGCTCCATTAACTTTCAGAGCTAGGTGTTTTGGGGGCACATTCCTCTGATGGAAGTCCTAAAAGTTGGGGTGCTAGATGTTGGGTCCAAACCCTCCACTCTTCAGGGAAAAGCTAGTAGTTGTGAATTCCCTCCGAATTCTATGTTGCTGTGTTGAGAATAGGGTTATGATGAGAGTGTGTTTTAGCCTTTCCTTGCTGTTTGATGTCAGTTTTTTCTTATTTTTTTCCTCTTATGTAGAAGTCACTCAGCCAGTTTCTGGATTTCTATCAGAGGGACTTGTTTCCTGTTTACTTGTATATTCAGTGTGTCTGTGGGAGGAAGTGAGTTCAGGAGCTCCTGTGTCACCATCTTGGACCAGAATCAATTTGTGATTTTTAGGTAATTGTCCCTTTTAATGAATAATTATCGAGGAATTAGCTGAGATGCTGATATCTAAAGTGTCACACAAAAATCAGTCTTCAAATTTGTACAATTTCACTTGTGTTGGTGCATGATGTAATTTTTTAAACTAAATATACTATAAGGGAATATATTTAGAATAATATCCAAAGGATTTTATGTGTTGTTTATTGGGATCATACGTATATGTAATTTGGGTCATAGACTTGTTTCATAGTTACATAAAATAGATGGCATTGTTATGGAGAAGAAATTTAAAATGTGAGCTTCTGCAAAAACACCAAAAGAAAGAAATGCAGTGTACTTTCTTACGTACATTTTTAATGTTAAAAAAAGTTAGGAACTCCAAACCTAAAAAAGCTGAGAATGCTTCTTGCATTTATGTAACAACTCTGATCTATTAGTTGCAGAACAAAAAACATTAGAATATAATTAATTATATAGTAAAAAATAGCTTTTAACTATGAAGAAGTCATTCTATCAAGTTTTCATTTTATTAAAACTACTGTTGGTTATTTTGATTTTTAAAAAAATGTATTTGGGCAGTTCCAAGGAAAACTTCAGAACAGCTGTAATTACAGCTACACATTTAGTCAAAATAGGGTTTTTAAAGACTCCTCATCCTCTTTTGCTTCTCTTTCTCTCACCCCAAGTAACTCAATTTCGTTGTGAAAGTTTTGGTAAGCTCAAGACACTCAAACCTGGATTGCCATGTTTTCTAACTTTATGCAGATTTGATTGTTATATGTGACTCTATTGAAGTTCCAGGAACCTTTTAGTCCTCCCACTTCACACGTAAGTGATTTCTGTCAGTTTGTTTCTGCATTGAATTTTATAGACATGTGTGTATTCCAAACACAGTTTAGTGATTTTTACCAGGGCTCATGCATCTATCTGCTAAAACTAATTATAGGGATATAGTTTTCCAATCCAAATTTGAGCTAATGTTGACATTACAAGTTCATTGGAATTATCTTCAAACCTTTTATCTATTTAAAAAAAAATTCTTCAAATTTTACTCTAATAGAATTGCCTGTTAACTTTGTTTAAAACAAACTTGGCAAATCTCTTAATTTTTGGAGCAAGTTTTCTTATAATAAATCAGAAGTCAAATACATATTCATATTAGTGCTCTCCTCACTCTCCTTTCCTGTAGCTTTATGATCCAGGGATATGGTAATTCTAAGGTCTGGTTTTCAGTTCATTAGTCAAGGATTGGTTATAAGGGCTATGGAGAATTGTGTCTAAGAGCAAGATTTGGGACAAATCTCCCTGTCCCAGTTAATTACCGTCTCGTTTGCAAATGCTAGTAATGCTTAATACTGATCAGGGGCTATAATAACATAACTTGGATTCTTACCAGAATTTTACCGTGGTACCTTCCAGAATTTTGTTCAAAATTGTAATGATTTGCTGTTCAATCACACATAAGGAAATTGAAAGAGTTGTTTGCCAAAGTTAATAATTTAACACTTTAGGTAGAAAACCAAATGAAACATGACTGTATGTGCATTGCACCATGTTCAAAGTGATAAGGGTACAAAGATGCATGGTTCTTACCTTCAAGTTAAACTGGGTAGAAAAGGTCCAAATATATACATTAAAATAACAAATCAACTTTTAGAGGATAATTAAACTTCAATATAAATCCTTAGACTAAGAAACTCTTTAGATCTTAAATTCAAAAGATCTAGATCAACTTTCTTATTATAACATATAAGAAAAAGTTGTGAATTACCTTGTCATTGATTAAATAGGAGATTAAATAGGACATTGTAAATAGGAACTCAAGAGTGATAGACAATAGGTAGTAAGTTAACTTTGCTTTTTATGATCTTGGATGTCAGGTAATGTTGATTGATTGATCATTGTAGGTGCTTTATAGAGAAAATGTTGGTTTTCTTCTCATGAGTCTAGTGGGAATATCAGCAGAATGTGAACTTAT
>VMDR010031254.1:0-12111 GCA_007922815.1 Macrotus californicus | reverse complement strand
TTGGAAGTTTCTAAACTTTAGCTGTATGAAGGTGGATTTCAATATTAATAATTTAAATATTCATTGGAGCATGTTAAAAAGATAACTGTTGAAAGAAAAAAATTTAAACAAAATTTAAAAATTTTTTTAAAGTATGCTTTTGTTGTGAATATTTTACTTGGCATTCATGTACAATCATGAAATAGCTAAATCAACTCGAAAGTTATTAACAAATAAACATAATGCTGAACTCTAATGCATGAATTAAAATGAGTAATTCTATTAAATCAAATATTTTTTTTAATATTTTTATTTTTTAGAGAGAGGGAAAGGAGGGAGAAGGAACTCGGCCCGTGACCCAGGCAAGCACCCCAACCGAGACTCAAACTGGCAACTCCTTAGTTCACAACCAGTCCTCTTTCCACTGAGCCACACCAGCCAGAGCTCAGACACTTTAAAATAAATAATCAATCAGGTTTGTTCCCCACTTCAGACTAGTCAAAACAAGAAATGTATGAGGCAAAGAAAAATGAATATAGAATCACAGGAATATAGTATGTGAAAATATTTTTCAACCTTTAAATTTATATATACGCTTATTTTAAATTTACAGATTTTCTCTTTAATAACAGTTTTACAAAAATACAGTGTCTGTCTTTGTGTCAGCAAGCCAGAAATAATGAGCTGTTTTCTTCTTGTATCAGAAAGAACTCTAAGGAAAAAATATTTATTTTTTTTAAATTTACTTATTTTTAAAGAGGGGAAGAGAGGGAGAAAGAGAGGGAGAGAAACATCAATGTGTGGCTGCCTTGCACCTACCCCCTACCGGGGACCTGGCCCACAATCCAGGCTTGTGCCCTGACTGGGAATCGGGAATATAACCGGCGACCCTTTGGTTCGCAGGCCGGTGCTCAATCCACTGAGCCACACCTGCCAGGGCTAAGGAAAAAAATTTTAATGAGACTAATATAACAAAGTGATGTTTGGGCCAAATGTCAATTTACATCTTCAAAAGGTTTTAGAAAACCTAAGTTGAATTCTTTTATACTGGATGGTAATCATATAAAGTTGGTTAGTTCCAATGGAAGAATCTAAATTTCATTAAGCAATTCAGATGAACAGAAACCTCCCCTAGATTGCCTTTTATAGTAATCTATTTATTTAATATAGAATAAAAAGAATTATAAATAAAATACAAAGACAGAATCAGTTCTACCCCAAAACAGTCTATCTACAGATTGATTCCTGTCTTAAATGATTAAATAAAAAATATTTTTAATTTAGAAAATGTTGAATTCTAAACCTTCAAATGACTGGCCCCAATTCAGATACAGTATTCTACCATTCCCAAATGGTCTAGGTAATGAAACTGGTTCAACCCAAGTACACTGGAAGTTAACAGGAGAGAACAGTAACAAAGTAGCAGTTTACATTTACTGAGCACCAACTACAAGTCAACCAGTGCATTTACAGCCATTGCTTCATTTAAACCTCACAACAATTTTAGATTTTTAGGGGACTCCAGTTTAAGGAGGTAAAAATAACTTGTCCTATCTGACCAGCTAGTTAATAATCAACTATGTTCTGTCATTAGCTGGTTGGCTTTGGGGCCAGAACTCAGGTCCCTCCGACTGAGTCAATTGAGCAGGTAAGCCTTACAGGACTCATGGTGTATCTGACCTTTTAGTTAATTCTCTAGGCAGACAATATGCTCATTGTCTTTTCTTCCTCACACCCACAAGAAAACCCCACACCCTTAAGCATTCCCTGACGTCTGAAATAAAATATGCATTAATTCTATAAATGCACAAAAGAGTAGAAAATACAAATTGTACCAAAAATAAATTTTAATTACGGGGCTCCGCAATGTAGCTCTGGTCTCTGAAAATCGCAAGTGGGAGGGCAGGATCAGTACTGCCAGATAGAAGAGAAAGAGTGTAAAATGGAATATGCTTTAGATGAACTACTGTTGGGTCCACCAGCCTCATCCCTCCTGATGTCAGAACTGCAGTTCTTAAATTTCTCAGGTATGCACCTCTATTCATACATAGTCAGGTGTCAAGTCCGCAGCCAGTAGCTCGTCACAAAAAAGGATTCCAAGCACACTGCTGAAAACTTCCAACTCCCCTCCCACCTGGAGAAAGTTTCACATTGGAGGTTGACTGGCAGCTTTGACTAAAACTAACAAGAAAAGCAACAGTGAGGGTTTGAAGACAGTAGCATGGATCCCTTTAATTGTGTTGAACTTAAATCTTTCCATATGCAGCCCAACAATCAAATCTCTACATCCACAGAGTCACTCTTCTTAAAGCTGCTGAGATGCCATATAGCAAAAGGCACAGAAAAATTTCCAGTACATTTAACACCCATGTGTTCCACAACCTAAAAGTGTTACTGAAAATTCAGACAATGGATTTAGACAGACCCAGGTTCAAATCCAGTCACATACCAGCATGGGATTTGGGACAAATCACTTCACATTGTTTTGAAACTTCAATATGTAAAGTGAGTTTGATCAGAGGATAAAGAGAGAATGCACTTAAATACTCCCTGATGTAAGATGAGGGTTCAAGTTTTCGAGAATTACAATTAAGAGTATGTACACATGTGGCCAAGTGCCTCACAATTACTTAATGTTTATTATTTCCTCAACTTCGCTCTTCTTTAAGCATGTTTTCTTTTAAGCAATTTCAGTGATGTGTATAAAATTTTGGATTTAATTTGAGAACAGTTACTCACATTACAAAAATAGCCACCGATTTTCCCTAAGCAGCAAACGGTGTGTTGGACGTAAGTGCTATTGAAACATTTTTGTGCCTTTTTTAAAGGCTTACTTTAATTTGTAATAATCGTGAAAAACAATGAAGGTTAAATCTTTCAGACTTCCTTTTCCTGAAGGTTTCCAGAATTTACCTTTCAAGGACACCTGGTTCATTAGCACTGGACAGCTATTTATAATTGCTAATTGAATGACATTTCTTGGACAGATATATAAACACAGAAAAATGTGGTCTCTGGTGGAACAAACCCCCATATCAAAGGAGCTGTATCAGTGTTACATAAACCTTCCTTGAGGCAGGGCGAACAAAGGGAGCCTATCGGGGTAGATATAGAAGCTGCTGGGACTGCGGGAGAGGACCTGATGAGAAGAGGCACCCTGCTATGTGCCACGTCGGCCTCAGGTCCTGCCTAGCTCTTGAACTGGTATTTAAGATTTCTCCTGGGATCTTTTTTCTTCCTGGAACTATCCCTCTATGAAGGAATAGGACAGAAAAATTATTATATCTTTTTATGTCAAGATGTCAGGTTGTTTTCCTGTAGCAACATCATTTTTATTAAATAAATACGTGGCCCTGGCTGGTGTGGCTCAGTGAACTGTGTGCCGGCTTGCGAACTGAAAGGTCACTGGTTCGATTCCCAGTCAGGGCACACTGCCTGGGTTGCAGGCTAGGTTCCCAGTTGCAGGCGTGTGAGAGACTGAAGAATCTCTTGCACACAGAGGTTTCTCCCCCTCTGTTCCTCCCTCCCTTCCCATTTCTCTAAAAATCAGTAAATAAAATAAAAAGTAAAATAAAATAAATATGTGAGAAAAACTATGAAATTTCACTTTATGGTGATTTTTCAAGAATACATGTTTTTTACGCATACTTCAATTTAACACATCATAATTTAATAATCCACAATTATTACAAAGGTTAGAATTTCAGTGAACAAAAAAGGCTTATTCATCACTATCAATTATTTCTGGTACATACACATATTCCCCCGAACATACTTACACCTACAGCATCGATAAGCACTACTGGTAAACACTACATACAAGGCATTGTTTGGCCACTGACATGAACGGTGTAAAAAGAACCAACAATAGCCTTTACCAATCGTTCTTTAACAGTCTTGATCTCCACCAGGGGCCATCTCATGAAAACGCGGGGATGCTTTACGCCCTGAAAGGCTCCTGTGAAGCTGCTCCTGGCTTCCCAGAGCTCTACGGTTCCAGCCTCTGGCCCGTCTCCTCCCTCTACCCCTGTCAGTTCTGTGACACTTCACGCTTTGTGTGGGGCTACATAAGCTAAGAGAGTGATATCGAACCTCTGTGTCAGAAAGAAATTCAAACCCTCTCCAAGAACGTTTTCAGCACATTATTCCAAAGCCGATAAAACCGAGTGCAGTGGGTTTTATCTCCCTTAAAAGCAACAATACACTGGTCTCCACTAGCAGCAGGACATGAGATCACACAAACTAGTGAAAGAAAAAATGGGAGCTGAGGACTGGAACCGCCTGTATCATGGGAGAGATTGGACTAGAAAGGGAAAAAGAGAAGAATTCTTACTCTTTTCTTGTAACAAAAGTGCCTGCATCTATGGAAATTCTATATATTTAAATACGTGACCCCAAGCTGCTCATGACACACCAGGAACAATTTTCACAGTAAGGAGATATAAGCAAAAGCAACAAATGAAAGGCTGACAGAGAATCATAAAAAGGTTAAAAAAACCCTCAAGTACATTTTCTAATTTACTCTGGATAGATTATGTGCTGGGGTTATTAATTTAAAATACTGAAAAATATTAAAATTTGGCTTTGTGGCTTTACATATGTAAGTGCTATGATATGGTAGAAGCTAAAATACTGAAATTTCATGCAGAAAACCTGTTTTGGAGTCGTTTTGATTTAACACATTATAATTTGTGTTTATATTATTTGTTGTAAGCTTAAGGCAAGTAAGTCCTTTATCTGAATTATAAATGTAGAGCACTCCACACACGATTTACCAACCCACCATCCACAACTGTTAACAAAATACACCCATTCTCTCACGTCAGGACCGCGTATACTCGATTATGCACACTGAAGTTTTTACTGGACCAGCCCAAGAGACAGCTACTGGAGGCACACTCTTTCATCAACTGAAACGTTAATCCCAAATAAAAAACATTAAAAGCCAACATTTGGTAATTAGGCAAATGCCACATGAAATTTAATGTTTTCTGAAAATAATCCCCAAGAATCATAGTAGCTGGTTTCCACAGAAAACTTAAGACATAATTCCTAAGGTTTTTGTACTCAACATCAGCATGGTAAGAATGACCCAGAAACCCACCTCAGTGTGTCTTTGATGTAATGCATTATATTCTTTCTTCAGTTCTGCTTCTCTTTCTTCAAGTCTGCTAACTGAAATTAAGATACATACACTTAATCAAAACAAAATATAGAAAAATTTACTTGAAAATTCCATCTTAAAATCTTGGGATGGGTTAGGCATAATCCTTAGCAACTTTAGGACTCGGTGCTGCATATGAAATTCTTCACAAAGCTAGTAACCTCATCTTATGATCCCTAATAAATAAAACTTTCAGAGGGGAGATAAACTGGATTTTTAAAAATTAAACAGCAGATTGCTTCTCCTAACATGCATAGGTTTATCAGCATCCCCCTAAATAGGTTTTTTAAATGGTATAAAATTAACTCTTTCAGAAACACTTTGCAAATCACCTCACAGAAGTTTCAATCTGGGATTAGGGCCCACATCATTGACTTCTCACATTATGCAAGCTCTTTTTTCCCTACAGAGCCGTATGCGAAAACGCCATTGTTTTGAAGCATAGGGATACTTTTTCTGCTTTGAGTCTGAATTTCAGGGACTCATCTTCTTTTATTTAGCTCCCTCTGCTGATGGAGTTTGTGAGGAGCACTGATTTGGGGAAATGCTCACAAAGCACTACTTTATGATATCAAAAAAAAAGTTTTAGACTAGAAAAAAAGTCTTTAAAAAATCTAAAAAGTTTTAGAGTGCTCGGACAGGATTTCACGGGAAAGAATGATAACAGAGAGGGCTGACTCTGAGAGAAGGTGGAGTTCAAGCAGGACCACGAAGAAACCACAGCACTCAAAGTAGATGATGAGAGTGTCCCAGGCACTGTCACCACAGAGATGGGAACACAAATCCATGCTGGTGGTAAGGCAGACAGGGGAGACTGGCCAGCCTGGAGGAGCCCACACTGGCTGAGCAGTAGCAAGAGGCAGTCTGCTGCGGGGAAATACAACTGGTGCTGGAGGAGCTTGTCAAGATACTCATTTAAGTCTGTTCGGACGCCTGACATTAGGTAGCAGCTCTCCTGGTGGAAGGGCCAGCTGCCTGCGAACACACGAGGCAGTCTGTAAGCGGTCATCTGTGACGGCGTCGCAGGCTGTCGAAGGAACCACTCCACACACCACAGCACACACACAGATGTCTGCACGTGCCTCGGGTGAGCACAGCAGACACCACCCAACACAGCGTGTGCTGCTTGCTGAACTCATGTTGGTCTGTGCAGCTTTTCTCGCCACCTTTGTCTGAGTATCTTCAAAATACATTGCTAATTAGGAAAACTGTAGCTCTGACTTCCCATTTGTTTCTACTCAAGCCTCTAATCTGGCTCATTAAATTTACACCAGTGAGTAAACACACATTACAGACCCCATGATGCACACACTATTGTGCCAGGTAAGGGTTTACTACAGGTGCTGCTCATCCTGTGGCTGAGAACAACGAAAAGCAAAGTTGTAATGCACATATGTTGTGATAACACAATAGCTACCGAAACCGTAATTTCTAGTGCGACTTCTCTGCTTTTTGTATAAAAAGAGTAAATCCAAGCAAATTGAGACATTTAGTAACAATTTCTACTAGTTGTCAATCTGGTCTAAAAGCTTATTAATCCTAAAACTACTGGGTAAATATTACCTATTTTGAATTGCACATCTTCAAGATTTGCTTGGTATTATACAACCAAGAAAAAAAAACTGGAAGCAAAGGCTAAAATAAAACCACAACTATTATCTATAGCTTTCAATTTCAAATTTGTGTCCCACACTAAACTCTTGTTATTCTTGTCAGCTCGTTGGATATGAATCTGTAAAAAAAATTTATATTACCATCACTACCGCTACTAACAGCTAACACTATTATGCACTGTCCTACATATGTTATATAAACTAACTTATTTGAGCCAGACATTAATCTTATAATGAAAGTGCTATTACATTCATTTTAGAAATGAAGTGACTGAAGCAAAAAGGAGTCAAGTAACTTGCCCAAAGCCACACAGCTAATAAATGGAAAAACCAGGATTCCTAATGGCAGAATCTAGGTCCAGAATCTGTTTTGAATTATCATGCTGTAAAGCTGCCTCTCAAGAAATACTCTTTACATAATACTCTGTTTTATATACAGGAGCCTACTTTAAAATTTTACTTATAAAAAAAAAAGTAGAGAGAGTACTTATGAAAAGAACCTAGTCACAGACAGGTACTTCAACTCAAAGGTATAAAAATGCCCAATAAAACACATACCCAACTTTATTAATCATGGAGATGCATTTCAGAGCCAATGCAAGACTGTCACGTGCCTGTCCGAACAGCTCAAATGAAAAGCACAAAGCATCCAGTGCTGGTGGAGCGACTGGAACTCACAGACACTGCTGGTGGGAGTATAAACTGGTATGTCCAATTTGAAAACTGGCAAGATTTAATAAAGTTGAATATTTGACAACCCTATGACAAAACAAGTCAATTGCTAAGAAGTGTGTAAGTGTGTCCATCAAAGGGCAGTTGAAACAATGCTCAAAGCAGTACATTTCTAACAGCCAAAACTGGAAACAAACTATCAACAGCAGTATGGATAAAAATGCATGTAGTAGAATACTATACAACAAACGACGACGAGATGAACAAATTCTCGCTAGATACATCATGGACCAATCTCACAAACAGGATATTGAGGGAAAGCGGCAGAAGCAAAAGAATACAAACTTCGTTCTGGCTGGTGAGGCTCAGTTGCTCGGAACATCCTTCTGTAGACCGAAAGGTTGTGGGTTCCATTCCTGGTCAGGGCACACACCCAAGTGGTGGATTAGATTTCTGGTCAAAGCATGACCGAGAAGGCAACCAACTGATGTTTCTCTCTCTCTCCCCTACCTCCCTCCCTCTCTAATAAAAGAAAGGGAAAAAAAAAAAAGCCCTGGCTGGTGTGGCTCACTGGATTGAGTGAACCAAAAGGTTGCTGGTTCGATTCCCAGTCAGACCACATGCCTGGGTTGCGGGCCAGGTCCCCAGTGGGGAGTGTGTCTATGAGAGGCAACAATACATTAATGTTTCTCACCCTCTTTTTCTCCCTCCCTTTCTCTCTCTCTAAAAGTAAATAAATAAAATCTTTAAAAAAAAAAGTCTTTGAGTAAGGATAAAAAAATGTGTAAACACATACAGAACTAATCCAATGTGTTACAAGTCGGGACACGGGTTACCTTTGGGGAGGAGTTAGCGGCCTGACAAATACCACCTCATCCCACCCCAGTCCAAACACAGTACATTTCCATTCACACAGAGACCTCCCTTGGCTTGGATACTTATTGTTTATGTTCTCCAGCAACTGCTATAAATTCAACAGGATTTAATCAGACTATTCAGAACCATTACAAACAAGGTGTGCTGATTCATCATTAAAATGTACAGGCAGTCCTGGCTGGTGTGCTCAGTGGACTGAGTGCCAGCCTGCAAGTGGACAGGTTGCCAGTTCGATTCCCTGCCAGGGCACGTGCCTGGGTTGTGGGCCAGGTCCCCAGCTGCAAGCATGCAAGAGGCAACCGATTGATGTTTCTCTCCTTTTCTTTCTCTCTCCCTTCCCCTCTCTGAAAATAAATAAACAAAATCTCTAAAAAAACCTGTATAGGTAAATGAGCAAAAGTTACCAGATTAGAGAATTATAAAAAGAAAAAAGATGGGCATCCTGGGAAGATAAATTGGAATTATTCTTTTGAAGGTCATGTTGGTGATATCTGTTAAAATAAGCAATGTGTGTATCTTTTGACATAGTATTACCATTCTTATTTAAAACACACCAATGTCCAAAGATGAAAATGGATGTTCTATGCAACATATAATAACTCCCAAAGTGGAACCACCCCACATCTGCCATTAGCTGGTTGGTGAAGTGAATTATGATAGCTGTACAATGGACTACAATGCAGTGACTTTGCTAGTTCCAAGTCATGTTATCTTAGGTGTATTAACCTCTCTGGGCCTCAGTTTACTTATTGGTAACTGACGAACAATGACAGCATATCAGAGCTGAGGTGAGCATCGAGTGAGTTAATATTTGTAAAGGGTGTGAAGCAGAGCCTGAGCACACATTTTTCAAAGACAACAACAAAAGGCAACGTTCAAAGGGACACAGTGTAGCTGCAGGTACTGACATGGGTGGTGCCTGGAGCTGAAGGGAAGGATGCTGGATATTGCTATATTTGAAAATAAAAAATACAAAACGATTTACAATATGCCACTACCATGTCAACAAAGCCAAAACTGAACTGATCGTCTCTCCCAAATCTGTTGCTTCTTCCCCATAATCTTCTTTCTTTGGCAAAAATCTTCAGTTCTCTTTCCCCTCACGTCACCTATCCAACCTATCAGCAAACTGTTTTACCTTCAAAATCAACCTAAATTCTGACCACTTTTTACCATCTCCATCACACTCACCTCGATCTAAGACGTCATCTCTTGCCTGAATTACCACCATTATCTCTTGACTAGTACCTCTGTTGCAGCCTTTGCTCCCTCTTCTCCAAACAGTAGTCTGGGTGAGGTCAGACAGCGACCGACTGAGCAAAACCCTGTCACATTGTTTTTTTAAGTCCTGACAATGTGATATACACGTACACACATATACACACACTGAAACTACATGTGCCACTCCTGGGCCTGGCCCAATAAAAACCTTCCACACATAATGCTCCGTTTTCCTTTCCCCTCTCCTCCGGCTCAACGTCCGTGACTAATGAACTTGTAGCTGAAAAGAGCCTGTGTCGCCAAAGGAGCCACCCATCCGTGGGAAACATCCACTTTCAACTTCACATGAACAACAAATAACATGTAACATATGAGTCAATACACAGGTATTCTGTGGCATAGTTTGTGTCTTCGTTACTCTGGATGATTTTCTGAATGTTATTTCGGCGACTGTTCACCTCCAGCAAGTACCCTGACAATAAACTGTCTGTGACTTAACATATTTCATGTTTTCTTTACCTGTGCTATGACCCTAAAGGCCAGTATGACCTTTAAGTATACGAGTTAACCACAGATCATATGCTGCAAACTGATAACCTCTCGCTCTTTTCTGAAAACACTTACAACACTCAGTACAACCAGGTAGTCAAAGGACTCTGTTTTCTCAAGGCCTAGCTCACAGGAGATACAGTATTGAACTGAGAAGTACTTTAAAATGCTGGGAAGAGCTCCTCTTCAAAGACCTGATGGCCACCGAGTAATCACTAGTAAGGGGAAAAGCAAAGGGAAGAAGGAAAGGGAAAGTGGGAAAGACATGCCCGTCTGTGCAACAATGGCACACACCCCTGAACACCCTCAGTACTGTAAAATTAACCTATGCCTAAATTGTTTTATTGTATCTGAAGTGCACTAAAAGATCGTTTCTTGTTTAGTAATAGTTCCCATGTGAACCCAAACCTCAAAATGATCTCAGGAAAAATCCTAAAACCTTATCATTTTACTCATCACAATAGCCACAACATGAGATTAACTAGAAATAAGATTCTCTTCATCCTTCCTATTCCAAAGCAACAAATAACTAATTGGCCATTTTTTAAAACTGCAAATATTCGGAGGAGAAAACAAAACAAAACAAAGCAAGGAACCTTAGAAGGGGGGAGGGGCAAAGAAAAAAGAAGAATCAAAATACTAATCCAAAATTTCCCCCTTATGATAGCCAATGGAGATACTTCAGCTTGTTTTGAATTCTCTTTCTCTCTATCCCTCTTTCCAACGAGCAAGGGGATATGATTAAGACAGGAAGAGCCACCTGCTCTGCCTGCTCAAAATCAGAGCTTACCTCCTTAGAATGATGGCCTTTGCCAAGTTTGGAACACCTTCCATCTCTGTTGTCTTCTGCCCCATCAGACTGCTGATAGGCCTACGGGGGAGAAAGAGAAACAGACCTGCTAGATCGCCACATCCGACTCATGGTGTGCCTTCTCGAAAGGAATTTTCAGTTCTTACTACTCATGGAAGGCAGACAATCCGATTGTTACTGGCCTCAGAAGACTGACATTGGTCTTTCAGAAGCGGTTCCTTCAAGAATTCGCCATCAGAAGTCTCAACAGGTAAGTAAGAATCAAATGCTACTTAATAGCAAACAAATCCCAGACAACCACATCAAAACAATACAAACCTCTCCTCTACCAACTAAGCCTTCACCATATCTAAATTTCAAAAGATTTTCAGACAGATAATATGTTATTAATCAATGACACAATGTGAAATTCTAAAGTATTCTCACAAATCAATGATCACATCCTTAAAAGAGAGCAGGGTAACTTCAAAGATTCCCAGTGGTAGGGGCACTAGTGATGTGGTCCCTGAGTTGAGGGTGCTACCTTGCCATGCACGACAAACAGGTGACTACTCTCCTACCAAAAGCCTCTGTGCAGACAGGGTCCAAGCGTTCCCTCAGCACCTACTCCTGTGTAATACTTTCCTTGTGATCAACCAAAACCAACAATTTTCTCTATTTCAATCTGCCAAGACAACAGAAGAACAACTTGGTTATCTTCGTTAGCCATACTTTCACATGTTTGAAGGAGCAGTCAGTCATTTTTAGTGTTTTCTAAGGTAAATCACCACAGATCCTTTAACCCTTACTCATAAAATTAGTTTTCTATGAAACCTTTAGTTCTAGATATTACTTATAAATAACCACCTTCAGATTCTCAATAGCTAACACTAGACTACAGAAACAAAGAGTCCACACACAAATAATAAACATAAAACACACCTGAAGATCACATGAGATATTATTACCTAATGAAGCAGAACTAATGACATGTTAAGTTTTGCACAAATCATCTTGCACCTAATTTTCCGCTTTCCTTCTCATAGAAAGGCTCTAAAAAAAGAAATATCCTTAAACAAAGTACACTAAATGTATGTTCCTCATATTGCAGAGAACTAGATTTAAGTTCAATCAACTGAAAGTTACTTTCTATACAACGAATTTTATTTTTGTCATTCTTTAAAATCAGAAGATGCAAACTCCTGAAGCTGCCTTATTTAAAGCTGCCTTTCAATGAAAACATATGT